>CM076581.1:852566715-852767913 GCA_034641835.2 Pinus albicaulis
ACTTGACAAATCTTCGTCCACAAAGGTCATATTTTTTACATCACTTGAAGGCTTGTAATATTATTCTAACTAGACAATCCTGGAATTTCTTCCCACATTCATCCTTTCTTGGACATTGATCTTCTAATCCATAGACATTGAATGAATCATTGTGTCACCTATATTAACGATTTATTTCTACTCAAACTCCCGAGAATCTATGAAAATTGGAATGCTTTACTCCACTTATAAAAACAAGTTTCAAGTTTCAACTAACTTATATTCTGTAATATCAGTCAAGCTCTATTCAATTGCATTAGCCTACAAGTAATTTAAATTCAACAAGCTCAATCTATCTCAGAATTCGATGGGCTGAGAAGCATGGCTATGTAGTAATTCATGAGTTGTTGAGTCTTACAGTGGAGAAGAGAAGATTGGTTGATACTCTGACCCATTTCAGGAATCCCTTCAAGTTTTCTAACAAGGTAAAACTCAGGAACTTTTTAGCTCTGGATTCCTCAAAAGTTATAAATTGTTAACCGACTAGTTGAGTAATAATGTAAAATTAAATTGTTACCTAGTTCTGTAATAATGCAAACTATTGACTGTTAAATATTGACTATTATAGAATTTGGTAGTTACATTAATATGTTGTTAATGCTTACATTTTTTTAAGTGATAGCCCTTGAATAATGGCGGACAAAAAAGCTTGAAGAAGCTAAGAAACGCGAAGCAATGAAAGCCAGTGTGAATTCCTCCACACAAGCCAAAAATATGGGTATGCATTTTTTCTATTCAGCTTATGTGTGACTTCAACTGATGGCTTGTCCGTTAGTTGTGGTGGCATAATATTTTTTGTGACATTAGGTTCTTTTCCTCCCTGCTCATTTTGGTCCATAGCTCCAAAATTTGGGCATGTTTTCATACATTATGTATTGGGGTTCCCATGAATAGAGATGGTGGTAAAATTATTGGAGACTCACTAGGGCCCTGTGTTGGAGGAAGTTGGATTCTCATTACCTTCCAAAGCTTCAAGCGAGGATAGTGGAAAGATGCTGGAGGATGGACATGAGATCGGTAATGAATATATGGGCTATCTTAGTTTGGTGTTTCTGCTTTTGATTTCTTGGGATTTTGACTACTAGGTTAGCATCACCAAATTATTTTGTCCACTTCACTGCATTATGTCTTGAACTGAGCGTGTTTTACAAGTTGGAAATACTGAGAGGGGGGGTGAATCAGTATTTATTTCAATTAGAGCATTAGTTAATCTTCAATTATTATCAGTGTTTGTACAATGATAGCAGCAAACAAGAGGAACACAAATGCACACAGATTTTAAGGTGGAAACCCACTCCGGGACAAAAACCACCTAATGCTTTTCTATTAATTCTTTTCAACTTCAATTGAAAATAAAGCTCCAACTTCCTAGAATCTAGAAAAGCATTCTTCTCCAGCTCCCACTAGATGGACGCTCCAACGTCCGAGATTCTTCAGTAGTCATTGAATGGATGCCCCAACACTCAATGAGCTACAAATCACCCTATCACCACCCTACCACCATATAGAATAATAAAAGAAGAATGGACTCCTGTACCAAGGAAAATGGTCCACTTTATAATGATATAGAATGATGTAGAAGAAGAAGATATACTAGACCATAACCCAAACTTTGACACAACCACCTAATGATGATCCTAGACCTCCCAACACTGCCTCTTCAACCCTTGGCAGATAGACACTAGTACAATTTGTACAATAATGTATTTACAATGACTAAGTACAATGATACCTTTACAATGATTGTATGCAGTGCTGCCCACTTGAAGACTTCATATGATGAACTTCTTGCTGCTATTCTACACCTTGGTTGCTGCTCTTGTCATGCTACCCTCTGCTGCACCTTTTTTTTCTTTTCTGCTGTAGAAAGTCTGGTCCTTTGCAATCCTTGACAGCACATGATCTAGCTTTTTCTTGCCTTCTAGGAGCTCAATATTGAATCTAGTGTATCTCTGTTATTTCAGATCCTCAATATCTAATTTTTAGTCCTGTAGTAGTCCTCTAAGTCTTCTTTTCAATGCCATAGGTCTGACCCAATTTGGATTCTTCAAGAGAGAGTTATACCCAATTTCTCACACTGCCCTAATTATGGACTGTTTCAGAAGAGTGCACTTGTACGGAATGCCACGTTTCACTGTTTCTTCATTTGCCTCTGAAATTGATAGAGCGAAAACTAAAGACTATACAATATCTTTCACTTTTTACGGAATTCCAATCTGATACACAGAGAGAGATTTATGACGATTTTACCAAGGTCACTTCTTTGAGATGAATTTCAGAAGCCTGCAAAAACCCTTACTTCCACAGATCATATCTCCAAACATGTTGAGCAGCTTGATCTGAAATGTTTACTGCGGCTTCCTCAGGATTTCGGCTGCACCTCATAAAAATTTCAGCTTCTGATCTTTCGTAGAAAAAAATTTCGAGCGAAAATTCCACGATGACCTGTTTCAGATGGCCAAATCCCATGCATAAGGAGGAAATGAAGATCACAATTTATATGAATGCTTAAGTTGAGAGGGGCTTCAACAAGTGAATGTGGGAGGGATCTTAGGAGCTTAAAAAATATTAATTATGAATTTTCAATGACCCATGCCCCAACCCCATAGGGTTTTAGCCCACTAGCTGGGGGTACAAACTTCAAACATGAATATCTCTCAAACCGTGAAGAATTACATGGCGTGCCATATATCAACGGAAACATCTTGACAAGTAGAAACCATCAAAAGCACTATTGATGCAGAATATATTAATTTGGTAGGTCAAAATTTCCATGCAATATTGGGTTAGCCCCTGGTGCTGCTTGGGTTGACATCAATGACAACCGCTAATCAACATTACAAAGTATTCATATAGTAGTCTTATCTATTTTTAAGTTTATGACTTGAGGATTATGGTTTCCTGCCAATTTATCTAGGTTCCTTTTTTTAGCATATTTAAGGCTATTTTTATGTTGCTAAATTTAACAATTTGATTACTTACGTGTTGGAGGATGGAATTTAGCATTTTGCAGTGAGGAACTGTTAAAATTCAAAGTATTTTGTTTTAACGTCTATTTTATTTTCCACCTTTCCCCAGGTGTGTTATTTTTGAATGAGTTATTTTGTTTCTTTGTTACTTCAATTTGTCCAAGGGCAGTGAGGGTTTGGAGAATCCTAGCTTAAAATGGTGCAATTAAAGCCTGATGCATAGTTTGACATTATTTCTGCAGAAGATGGAATCATACCTGGTAGGCCACTTCCTTTTGAATTCCATGCTGAACCACATACAAACTATGATAAAGCTGCAGTTAAATTGGGTCTGATGCACCATAAAGAGAGTGTTGCAGATTGTTGTCAGGCTAGCTTAGACCAAGCAAAAAGTGCCGAAGAAGGTGAAAAGAAGTGTAACAGAGATGGTAGCAAAAGTATTGGAGACTCATTGGGGCCCTGTGTTGGAGGAAGCTAGATTCTCATTACCTCCCAAAGCTTCAAGTGAGGATAGTGGAAAGATGTTGGAGGATGGACCTGAGATCGGTAATGAATATATGGGAAATCTTAGTTTGTTTTTTTCACTTTTGATTTCAATCTTGTTCTTCTTTTTGTTGCACACTATTGTTTACATGCTCTGAGATTTTGTTACCCTTAATTCTTGGGCGACCATGTATTGGCTTGGGTAGGAAGCATAGATCCCCCTGCATTTCTTCTTTGACAAACATTAATAATGCACGAGGTAGAGAGGCAGAAAGGGAGAATACTAGTTTGTAAGGGTTTTGGTTTTGCTTGCCTACTGCATTTTTTTATTGGCTTTTGTGATCATTTCATTGTCTCTATCCTTGGATACTAGGGCTCTGCTCGAGTTGAAGAAATCCATAAGAAAAGATCCTATTGGCATTCTCTCTGATTGGAATGAAAATGACAACTACCCTTGCTCATGGAGTAGGCTTACAAGTGATGGCTTAGGAAGAGTTGTGGGCCTCAACATTGGCAATAGGTTGGATGGGAATAATGGGGTATGGGAATATCTACCATGTTGAGCCATGCTCTAGGTTTTTTCACTTTTCCACATCTAGAATAGAACTTTCAACAAGTTGTGCAGGAGCTGGGATTTTGCCGGAATCGATCCCTCCAATTGCCTTGTCTTTTGCTTCATAACTTTGTGGTAAAAAAGGGAGTATTGTTGATTCTTTGGTTGGGTACCAAGGAGGAAATTAGGTGGATTTTATGCTTATAGGGAAATTGTCTCCATTTGTTGGAAATTTGATAGAGTTTCAAATTTTATTGTTACCTTATAATGAAATCTTTGGAGAGATTCCAAGAGAGATCACAAAACTAAGGGCTCTAGAAGTACTTCAGCTTCAAGACAATTCTTTTACTGGATAAATTTTGTTGGAATTAAGGGAATTAATTACCTTATGTGCACTTAGACTTGAGTATAATTTCCTTAGTGGAAGCATTCCTATGGAGCTTGGCATATGTCACAAATTGCAAATATTAAATCTAGCAGGAAACATGCAAAATGGGTCAATTCCCCCAATTCTTGGGGATTTTATGGAGCTAAAGTTTTTATCTTCATCTTTCAGTCAACTCTCTAGAGTGATAGAAGTAGATCTATTGAGAACGTGCTAATCCCTATATTAGTTCCATCTATTGAGTAACCCATTGATTGGTGAAATTCCTACACAGTAGGGGAATTTTTCTATACTTAGTTTCATTTCCCTATTTCCAAATATTTTAGATGGAGTTATCCCAAGAGAGATTGGAAAAAAATCCATGCTTGAAATGCTAGATGTTTTAAGGAACTCCCTCACTCATGAGATTCACAAGGACATGGGTAATTTCCATGAGCATTATGTACTTGTGTTCACAAATCTGCTGGACTACACCGATGGAAAAAATTATATTGATTCTGATCCTACTAGTGGTTTATCAAACAATGAAAAATTGGAGCTCAACTATTTTCAACGAGATATTCCTACCGATATTATCACACTTCCTCGGGTTAATATTATTTGGGCTGTAAAAAAAACTCAAAATGGAACCTTCCCTAAGGGTTGGGGTGAATGTAGTAGCTTGGATATCCTTAATTTGTGTCAAAATATTTTGACTAGTTGAATTCTTATAGTTTTGGGTAGATGTAGGAACTTGTATTTTCTCACTTGAGAGGAAATCAACTTAGAGGGATGATTCCTAAATTTCTAGTTTCTTTTATGCCTTTCTTTAATGTTAATGAAAACAAATTATCTAGCAACATTTCAACTTGCTCAAATAATAGCTTCACCAAACCACCACTACTTTCAATAAAGGAGTTTTTCGATAGTTCACAAGCTCAGGTCACCTTTGCTGATCTTTATTCATCTCTCTTTATGTGTGGTCTTGGGGAAGAAATCCAGATACTTCCATTCTATCTAATATCTTTATGTGTGGTCTTTGGGGAAGCAATCCATTCACTTCCATTCTATCTAAGGGTCTGACGGTGCTTCATGATTTCAAACAATAACAACTTCACTGGTTTGGTTTCTCCACCACTAATAGATGAAGGGATAATGAAGGAACAACCATCTTATGGATTATTATTAAATGACAACGAATTTTTAGGGAATATTTATAGCTCCATTTTTGCTTCATAATAGATATTTCAAAGCTTTTCCTTGAATTTCAAGGCAATCAAATATCAGGGGAAATTCCTGCAGAGGTACTAGGGAATTATAAATCATTGAAGTGCTTAGAGACCTCACATAATAAAATTAAAGGATCAACATCATTCACCCTTGGGAGTATAACATCATGAACGCCCTCTGCCATATGATATGAGTGCTCTAGCATATATTCCACCATTCACATAGCATCTAAAAATTGACATGTGGGAGCTCATACATTTGCTCATTATATAAATCTTAGGAATTTTTTAGCTCTGGCTTCCTCAAAAGTTATAAATTGTTAACCCACTAGTTGAGTAATAATGTAAAATTAAAGTGTTACCCAATTCAGTAACAATGCAAACTATTGACTGTTAAATATTGACTATTTTAGAATTTGGCATTTACATCAATATGTTGTTAATGCTTACATTTTTTTAAGTGATATCCCTTGAAGAATGGTGGACGAAAAAGCTTGAAGAAGCTAAGAAACGTGAAGCAATGAAAGCCAGTGTGAATTCCTCCATAGAAGCCAAAGATACTAGTATGCATTTTTTCTATTCAGTTTATGTGTGACTTCAACTAATGGCTTGTCCGTTATTTGTGATGGCATAATTTTTTTTTGTGACATCAGTTTCTTTTCTTCCCTTCTCCTTTTGGTCCATAGCTCCCAAATCTAGGCGTGTGTTTATACATTATGTATTGGGGTTCCCATGAACAGAGATGGTGGCAAAAGTATTGGAGACTCACTGGGGCCCTGTGGTGGAGGAAGCTAGATTCTCATTACCTCCCAAAGCTTCAAGCGAGGATAGTGGAAAGATGTTGGAGGATGGACCTGAGATCGGTAATATATATATGGGCAGTCTTAGTTCGGTGTTTTCGCTTTTGATTTCTTGGGCTTTTGACTACTAGGTTAGCATCACCAAATTATTTTTTCCTCCTCATTGCATTACTTCTTGAACTGAATGTGTTTTACAAAGTATTCATATAGCAGTCTTATCTATTTTTAAGTTTATGACTTGAGTATTATGGTTTCCTGACAATTTCTCTAGGTTCCTTTTTCCAACATATTTAAGGTTATTATTATGTTGCTAAATTTAACAATTTGATTACTTACGTGCTGGAGAATGGAATTTAACATTTTGCAATGAGGAAATGTTAAAATTAAAAGTATTTTGTTTTAACATATGCTTTATTTTCCACCTTTCCCCAAGTGTGTTATTTTTGAATGAGTTATTTTGTTTCTTTGTTACTTCAATTTGTCCAAGGGAAGCAAGGGTTTGGAGAATCCTAGCTTAAAATGGTGCAATTAAAGCCTGATGCATAGTTTGATATTATTTTTGCAGAAGATAGAATCATACTTGGCAGACAACTTCCTTCCGAATTCCATGCAGAACCACATACAAACTATGACGAAGTTGCAGTTAAATGGGGTCTGATGAACCATAAAGAAAGTGTTGTAGATTGTTGTCAGGCTTGCCTGGACCAAGCAAAAAATGCTGAAGAAGGTGAAAAGAAGTGTAACAAAGATGGTGGAAAAAGTATTGGAGACTCACTGGGGCCCTGTGTTGGAGGAAGCTAGATTCTCATTACCTCCCGAAGCTTTAAGCGAGGATAGTGGAAAGATGCTGGAGGATGGACCTGAGATCGCTAATGGATATATGGGCAATCTTAGTTTGGTGTTTTCTCTTTTGATTTATTTGGATTTTGACTACAAGGTTAGCATCACCAAATTATTTGTCCTCTTCACTGCATTATGTCTTCAGAGCGTGTTTTACAAAGTATTCATATAGTAGTCTTATCTATTTTTAAGTTTATGACTTGAGGATTATGGTTTCTTGACAATTTCTTTAGGTTCTTTTTTTCAGCATATTTAAGGTTATTGTTATGTTGCTAAATTTAACAATTTGATTACTTGCGTACGGGAGAATGGAATTTAGCTTTTTCATTCAAGAACTGTTAAAATTCAAAGTATTTTGTTTTAACATCTGTTTTCTTTTGAAGCTTTTCCCAGGTGTGTTATTTTTGAATGAGTTATATTGTTTCTTTGTTCAATTTGTCCAAGCGAAACAAGGGTTTGGATAATCCTAGCTTAAAATGGTGCAATTAAAGCCTGATGCATAGTTTGATATTATTTTTGCAGAAGATGGAATCATACCTGGCAGGCCACTTCCTTCTGAATGCCATGCAGAACCACATACAGATTCTGACGGAGCGGCAGTTCAATGGGGTTTGATGCACCATAAAGAAAGTGTTGCAGATTGTTGTTAGGCTTCCTTAGACCAAGCAAAAGGTGAAAAGAAGTGTAAAATTTGGGTTTACTCTCCATTTGAACCTGGTTGCTATTCTCGAGATATATATCAGCACAAACATCAAGAATGATGGCTAAAGCAGGTAGAATTCTCATGCTTCCTCTATTGGATATCCTGCATCTTTTTCTATGTGGATTCATATAGGAGATTTCACTTTGGATATTAGATTCTCTTGTCAAGAAAGATGTTGAAATTGTTTTTTTGGGGAATCTACATACAATGCAAGTTCGAGCCTTTCTTGCTAAATCAGAGACAACTTAATGAAGGGTAGTTTGGAATTTTGTGTTTTTTCTTATTCAAATTTGAATTTATTTCAAGACTGCTACAATATATTGTCATGTGCGATAATGAATTATAACTTTATATAATTTTGATTTTTCTAGGTTGGAGACTATACTATTTTCATTGGAGGCTGCTACTATTGATGCGCCCAAGGCTCTTGAGTTACTTGGTAGGATTCTCGCAAAACTGGTTGTTGAACGGACATTCTTTATTCAAGATATAGCAAGGGAAATCAAGGATGGAGGTACATAGCCAGGAAGCTTATTAGAAACAATGGGATTTTGAGGTATTTCTCAAGAAGAAAATTTCAAGGTAGTCTGCTCATGATTTTAATGCCTGATCAATTTTGTGGTTTATCTGTGATCTCTCATGTTGACAAGTGAATGGTTGGTTAGTGTTCTCATCCCCAGCTTTCATCCAGATGGCCCTAATTTGGAGGCGCCATGTCTCTTCGTGGGCCTTTAGGATCTTAGTGCACTCACATTCCAGCAAGTAGATGCGCGCCTTTGATTCATCCGTTTCAAATCCTTGATGGTCAAATGATCTCATTGCAGCAAGTTCCTCTTCAATAGATTGCAGAGTCTGTTCATCCTGAATGCTCTTCTCCTTTGCCCAAACCCTAGTGAGCCTCTTGACCTCTTCCATCTTGTAGGTGAAGAGAGTATAGGGGTCTCTGTCTGGTGGTCCTATATGGGTAGTCCAGTACTGAGTGACAAATTCAACATAGGATGCATCCTCAAGCCATGTAGCATTGAATTTGAAGGGTGCCCTTGGCTTTGGTGTGCATCCAAAAAGTTCCATAAAAATGGAAGAGTGATCAGAGAGCCCCCCCTATCCAACCCACTGCCGATAGTTGGGGATATGGGCAAGAATGTCCTCATGGACCAAGAATCTGTCCAATCATCTGGTAAGGGAGGCTTGTCCTGTCCTCTTATTGTGCCAAGTAGGTTGTAGTTTGGGTGACAGGATGTCCACAAGCCGGTGGATTTTAATGAGGGTCTGAATCTGTTCAGATAGAGGATAGAATTGAGTGGGGTGTCCCCATGATTCAGCCTGAACAAGAGAGAAATTGAGGTCGCCACTGAGTATGAGCCTATCATGATTCATGAGGGGGAGGTTAAGGAAATGATCCAAAAATGTGAGTCGATTAGATCATGGCCCATATATGTTGAAGATGCGAAAGGGAGATCCGAATTCAGTCGATTGTATTCCGGCCCCCAATTATCCCTCTCCTCCCCAAATATTAAGGAGATTTATCGACCGAGGATTGATGCCCAGTGAAATTATACCCGATCAGCCACGATAATCTAGGGCATGAAGGTTTTAGCCAAGGTGCATGCCTTGAATAATATTGACAATCGATGATTCAGGGCCAAGGGTCTCTTGGAGGAAAATAATATCACAAGGGGTCAATTGAAGGAGAGAATAATCATGAGGGAACAGATGCATGGGTTGTCTGTGATCTAAGGACCCAATCGAGAGTGTGTTGATGTCCATCGGCTACCTCCTAACCAGCTTGGGCAATGGATTTAGAAATATATGATTTGTAACCACGAGAAGATAGCCTGATCTTGGGAGGGGGGGAATAATAGCTAATCAACGGGGGGGATGCAGATAGCTTGGAGAGGGATCTGAGAAAGTGTGAGTGGTTGCCCACAGATTCAGATGAGGCCTCAGAGCAGAGGGGGACAGTGGGAGAAGGTATAGAGGGAGGGGTCACAGATGAAGGGAGAGGAGAGGAGGGGAATGTCGACCCAGATACAGAGAGGACCAATGATTGAATGACAATAGATACAACAGAAAAATTAGAAGCAGAGTAAGGGAGTGAATTAATACCTGCAGATGGCTATGTGACAGCTACTCTAGATCAGGTAATGCGCGACAAAGGGGGCTGAGGTGGATGAGTAGTAGGGGCTTCATTCGGAACACTGGCCTGGGGGGTCGACCGAGCTGAGAATTATTCTGAGTGGGCACCTGTGCCTGTGGAGTTGATGCAGTAACAGATTCAATTGGCAGGGAATGTGGAGCCTGCTTCTACAGGAGTGGGCAGCCCTTGTAGAGATGCCCGACCTCATGACATCTTCTGCATCGGTAAGGCACACCTTCGTAATCCAGGGACTTGATCTGGGTAAATTTATTCCATCACAATGTAATGGACTCTTCCAAGCCCTCTCTGGTGTCCAAATGTACCAAAATTCGAGCCATGGTCATGATACCAGTTGCAATATAAGATTTGTCATGATCAAGATAGGACCCAAGAGCATTTCCAATGTGTGCGAAGGTATCCTTAGAGTAGAAGTGCATAGGTAGCCTAGGTAATCAAACCCACATGGGTCCAACACCCATGTGCTCTCGCTCAGGGTCGAATAGAGGGCTCCATCTCTTCAATAGGACTAGGGCTTGTTCTATGTGCCAATAATGAGCAACTACCCATTGTAGGTGTTTCGACCGACTAAAAATTAGTGCAAACCATCCTTTGGGGAGAATGATGACAGAGGGTAAAGCATGAATAAAATGTCCCTATATCTCCATAGCCCATAGCCGAATTCGCTCCGTGTCGTATTTCCGACCTCAAATGTGTCCAACCAAAACCCTCTCCGCTGTGTCAAGTACATCGCCCATCCTATGTTGGTCTTTGAATGCGAGGTCGATACCCTTATTACCTTTCTTAGCACATCCTGACTTCCTGGATGAGCACGGTTGAGATCCAAGGGAGGTTTTATCCCCTACCGAGTCTGAGGTAGGTTCCTCGATCATCTCGACTAAATGTGAGGGTGGATCAATAGGGAGAGTGCCCACAAAACACCCAGATGGAGGGGGGCACAACATTGTTCACGAGGGTTCAGTCGGGGGCAAGTTCGGCGGATGTGAAGGGGGTGTAGAAGCAGGAAATGAAGGTATAGGATACAGGGAGGAGGAGATATCTTGGGGAGGGTAGATAGACTGTGACAATAGGAGGGATGTTAGAAAATGGTGAGATGTAGGGGATAACAACATAGATGGCACTGTATCAGCTACAGGAAGGGGGGGAGGGAGCACTCTAGGAAATTAGATGGAAGAGAATCAAAGTGGTAGGATAGGGAAGAAGATCCCTCTAGAGAAAAATGATGCCAGATGGAAGCCCTAGATCCATCTAGAAAAACTGCAGAAGCGGGAGGTGCTTCTGCGGACGAAAAATATGGGGAGTGTTGTGCAGTGGACCAGATTGGCAAGCCCTCTAGTGGGTTCGGGGAATAATCCAACAGCTCGTCCTCCGATGGGTCCGGGAAATAATCTAGCAACTCGTCCTCCATGGCATCTGATGCGGGTCGATCGGTGGTTGTAGAAGAGCGCGGGCCATAGAAAGTGCGACAGTTAAAGGAAATAAGGGATGGGTGAAAATCGAGAGGCTACGATAGGAGGTGTAGGGGGTCTCAGTAGAAACCCCACCCTCAGGTTGACACATGCGATCGTCCGTAAGACCGCGATGCTATAATGTGTGTCAAAGTCCCCTCCATATTGCATCATCCCTGATCGCCAATCCATTTAAAAACCCTTGGCGAAAAAAATCTTAGATCGCCTTCCATCCTCATTCACATAGTTCAATCATCAACATGATAGAGATGTTGTAATGTCGTCAAGATTCCTATGTTATACCAAAATAATTTCTGGTTAACATTCCTATCTGATACATGTGTAAAGGATTCTCTTATCAGCCATTAGATGTAGCCAACTCAAAAAGACACTTTTTTGTTTATCAGCATTAGTATATTAGTAAAATTGTGACTAATGCCACTCTCTTATTTGGTTCAAATTGAACTGAATCCAAAACTCTAGCTATAAATTTTAAAATTGTATGTTTATTTTTAAAATTGCAATATGTTAAAACATATTAACATGACTGTTTATTTTGTTTAAAATTATGCAAATTCACAACATGTATATGTAAATGGAGAAAAAAATAAAAGGAAAAAGAAGAACCTATGTTTTCATTTAAAACAAAAATCCAATATATATTCATATTAAGCTTAGATCCAAACTGAAAAGGTCAAAACATCTAGCCCCATTGGAAAATTTTCCACATAAAAAGACACCAAATACTGCCTGAAACATGGATGTTGAGTGAGATATTATCAAATGGCTATCATATAAACCACAAAATTGAAATTTTGTGTTTGTTCTTATTCAAGTTTGAGTTTATTCCAAGACTTCTACAGTCTATGGTCATGTGCGATTATGAATTATAACTATATATAATTTTGATGTTTCTAGGTTGGAGACTGTACTATTTTCATTGGAGGATGCTACTATTAATGCACCCAAGGCTCTTGAGCTACTTGGTTGTTGAAGGGATATTCTTTATTCAAGATATAGCAAGGGAAATCAAGGATGGAGGTACATAGCCAAGAAGCTTATTAGAAATGAGGCAATTTTGAGGTATTTCTCAAGAAGAAAATTTCAAGGTAGTTTGCTCACAATTTTAATGCCTAATCAATTTTGTGGTTTATTTGTGATCTCTCATGTTGACAAGTGAATGGTTGGTTAGTTTTTAGCTCGTGCTCACATTTGTTGGTTCCTGAAGCTCGAGCACTTTATAACAAAAATAGGCAAAGTCAAACAAGACAAATGGTCCACTACCTCTCTTTTCATTTGCTAATATTATAATCAAGTTTTATTAGAGGCACTGTTTGTTTGTTTGTTTTGGTTAGAAAAGGGTTTGCTCTTGCTTTTATGTTATTTTCAATTTATCGTATGTAGCATGCTGAGAAATGGGAAAGAATAATGTGACATTTATTTTACAGAAATTGATGCTAAAGGAAAATTGCTTTGACATTGTTGATGTTAAGGTATATGTTGTATAAACTATATATAGTCTAATTTATGTTATATTCTAGTGTTCATTGTCTTTCATTTCTTACACTGCATTGTATTTTATTTTGTTTTCAGAAAATGAAATCAGTATTGATGGTAAGAAGCATGAATTGAAAAAAGAGAAGAGAAATAACATTGGAGCGACAAATACAAAAAGAGAGAGGAGAACTGGTCTGGTGATACCCTTAGAGCCAATATCTCACATAAGACACACATATAAAGACTGATGATCAAGTCTTCAGAGTTGGTGAATTCACCTGTAATGCCTTGACAACACAACGATAATTTTTTGAAGTGATGAAACATCATTTCATGTGTAAATTGTAGTCCAACTAATATTAAGTTGGAAACTCATATTGTAATACTTTAACATTTTATATCATATAATTTATGTGGTTGAAATTATTTATAGTTGCACTTGATGTTGTTTAATATTGTAATTAAAATATGTGACTTTGTGTTTTCATATTAGATGAACATGCGCATTGTATGAAATTTTTTAAATCATACAAATTAATTTATGTTGATTAATAATGAACACAAATAAAATGAATATACAAGTAAATTAGTCATTTATAATGATTATTAATGAAAGTAAATGAAATGAATATAATCTACTAAATTATTCGTTTATATAATGAATAAGTGGCTACTACAAATGATCAATTTGTGACTACAAATGATGACTAAATTTTGCATATATACAACTATTAGTAGCTAATTTACAGTATATTATAACACAACTAAAATTTAGTCATATTTCTTCGGTCATTAATTGGTTTCAAACGATGACTAAAATTTGTATATAAATGACTATTAGTAGCTAATTTACAGCATCTTATAACACGACCAACATATTGGTCATATTTCTTTGGTCATTAATTGGTTTTCTCGGGTGATCATATAGTAATATATTTTGTTGTATATTTGGTCATTAATTGTGACATTTAATGACCAAATCGAAGACCAAATCAATGACTAAATGAATTACTAAATCAGTGACCAAATGAATGACTAAATTAGTGACCAAATGAATGACTAAATGAAAGACCAAATGAATGACTAAATTAGTGACCAAATCAGTGACTAAATCAATGATCAAATCAATGACCAAATATACAACTAGATAAAAAAATTGAGATAACCAATTAATGACTAAGCTAAAAACGACCAAAAGTTGGTTGCGTTATAAGATATTGTAAATTAGCTACTATTGGTCACCGACTGAAAAATAGTCATTTATATGAAAATTTTAGTCGGTTTTTTAGTAACTAATTAGCCATTTTGTACTAGTGTGGTGAAGCTTTTGGAATACATGAATTAGCACTAATGCAGTATTTTCTTTGAGTTCAAATCTTAATGCAGGGCCTGATAAGTTTTTGTTGACGTAGTAGATTACGTGTTCCTTCCCATCTAGGCACTCTTGGATCAATACTCTGGCCAAAGCAGTCTCAGATGCTGATAGATACTGGATGTAATCTTTGTTGTTGTCTGGGGGACTGATCAACAGTGTTAAAAACAATGCGTCTTTTAGCGCGTCAAATTCTTGTTGGGCTTGGTCATCCCATTTGAATGGGATTTCCTAGCGAAGGAGGCCCAATAATCCTTGAGCGCAAGTGGCGTAATATCAGATGAAATGTCTCAGAAAATTGGCCTTTCCCTACAAGCTTTGTAGTTTCTTAAGAGTTCGAGGTGGAGGTACCTCTTTCTTGGCTTGGACCTTGAGGGGCTCCACTCAAATTCCTTGCTGAGACATGATAAAACCTAAAATTCTTCCTGTTGTGACACAAAATATGTACTTGAGGAGGTTCAAGAATAGGTTGATTTGTCGCCATCATTGGAATACCAGTCGCAGATCCTAGAGGTGGTCCGAACGCTTCTTAGATTGGATGGTGAGGTCGTTCAAGTAGGTGAGGATAAGGTGTGCTAAGTCATGAAAGCTATAATTCATGGCCCTCTCGAAGGTGGCTACCACATTTTTTATGCCAACTGGAAGTACCTATATGCAAATGTGCCCTAGGGGGTAGTGAACTCAGTTTTGTACCAGTTGGTGTGGTGGATTTAAATTTGATTATACCCAGAGAATCCATCCATGAAGGAAAGGGCCTCGTGACCCGCACAAGCATCCATGACTTGGTCGATGAATGGGGTAGGGTAATTGTCCTTAGGACATGCTTTGTTCAAATCATGAAAATCGGTGAAAACAAGTATGGTGCCCTATTTTTTCATGACGTGAATAGGTTGGAAACCCAATATGTGTAAGCAATGGGGTAGATAAACATGACTTTGTGAAGCTTGTCGATTTCTCATTTTATTTCTTCTGGAGACCATTTGATTCTAGAGACAATTGGATTTTGAATCATGTAGAAATGTTATTATTGAGTCAAATGTGAAATATGTCACCTCCACACTAAGTCGGCCTTAAGGAGATAAACTTGGCCTAAAGGAGACCTAATAGAGCTCACCTGGAGCCTATAAATAGAAGGTGATTGAATTCATTTGAAGCATCACATATCAAGGTAGTCCAATATCTCTAATGTAGTTGGAAAAAGTGCGAAGTAGGTCAGGGAAGTCAAAAGGAGTGTGAGTTGGGTCAAAGTGATAGAGAGAGAGAAAATCAAAATTTTGGTGTTGGTCTCTCTCCATTTCGTGCCCTAGTTTCATAGATCAAAGTCTATTTGTGTTGTTGTTGTTGTCTATTGTTGTAACTACTACATAGTCGAAGTTTCTGGAGACAATTTGTTGTTGTTGTTGGCTTGAAGATACGGAAATACTGAGTTGGTGTGGAGGAAAAGTTTGGTCCATGTCTAGGGTGAAGAGTATCAATAAAAACTATTGAAGGAAGAGAATTTTGACTGTGATTTACCCTAGAGAGGGGTTTTATCCTAGCATAGTGCCTACATCTTATCTCTTGTGTTTTTGTGATCTTCATACACACATAATTTGGTAATTTCTTGATGAAAGATAATGTAATAAAGAAGTAAAATAATCCAACATAATTCACAAGTAATTATCAAGAAAGAGGAATCAAACCCTCATCTACATGGATTGATTTCTTAATAGTAGGGACATGCTAGGGAAGGAAGTTTTAATTTCCTTTAAGAGGTTGTCTCTTCCTTCCAATGGGAGATGGTAAAGCTAGGGTTGCAGGATTTCCATTTTTAGCTAGTAAATACAAAATTTGTAGCATTCCTTGTAATATAAATAATTTTTTCATATAATTGTTGTGCACTCGTCACATGATCTGATTGGTTAATTTTTGAGATACTTAAATTGTTCAAATTTATGATTTACTTATTCACTCCCCCCCTCATAGTATTTCCAACATCATGGTGACATATATGTTGCATCCAAGAAAGCACTATAAATGTGCATATCAGTAAAATAATTAGATTGTTTTATAGGGAGATTGAAAATGTGAAACTATATAACAATAAATTATATTATAAGAGATTGAAAATTTCAAAATCGAACCTTCATTTTAGTGCAAGAAGATGTAAAATAAATATTTCTATGATTCACTAATGGTCGACAAAAGCAACCATGTTTTTTTAACATTGAAATACACTAATACAAATAATTTTACAAAAAAAATCATATTTGTCTTTGTTTTGTTAGATTCTTGTATGTTAAATCTATGTCGATAAAGAGGCTTTGATTATTTTATCTTTCTATAAGTTATCCAATGTTATTTAGTAGGTGCTTATAGAAGTTTTATGTGTTTAATCTATGCTTTTATTTTTTCTATAACATATAATGGTACTTTTGTTCTATTCCCTGAAGGAGCGTCGGTGAACTAATCTGGTGTAAAATAAAGATAAGATGGAGTAAAGGAAGTATCAAGCCTAGGGATTGGTCCCAACCATGATCACTTGAGAACACAAAGATAAGTTTTGGAAGCCATAATTGATAAGCGAGAAAATATAATTACATTATTGGCTGACAAACCATCCAATGCAATGCTAATTGTCCACTACAAATGAATCATGACAATGCCATAGCTTCTATAGAAACTAATAACATAATTCCTTTTTTTCTATTTTGATTTTTTTTAATGTTTTGACAAATAATGAAATTAAATCACTCTCCAACAAGGGTATTGTGTCACATCAATTCTCGATCAGGCAATGGAAAATTAGAAATAAAGTTTTCAAAAATTCAAATTATATTTTTTAATTTAGGGAAAAATGAAACTAATAAGGATTTTCTAAAAACAGTGGTTAATGTAACATTTTTTTTGCAAACAAATACACATCAAAGGAGTTTGACTTACTATTGTTGATAGCCTAAGTAGGGACTAAAACATTATTTTTTTTATTTTTTTTGTTAATATTTATAAAGAGTACCTTGAGGATGAAACCATTGATCATTAATAAAAAACACTATATTTATACATTAATTTTCATTTCAACATCCCAAAATATATAAAAAAATGTCACATCATATATATGTATATATACTAATCTATTTATGTTCAACTTTACCAAGTGCTTAGAGGGAATAAATCTCTTTTCACTCTAAAAGAGATTGGCACCTCAAGATATTTGATCCCTCACCCCACTTTGTAAATCTGGTGTTAATATCGATCTATGCTAAGTTATATATAAATTACATATATATCCTTTAGTGTGTATTCATAAATGTATTGTCAAATTTTTTGCATCATTTTTCTCTATAATTAATATAAATGTAAATTTTGTTTAATTTAAAAATTAAAAAGAAAATAATATATTTAAAAATTATATTTTAATTATTAAATAAATTTATTATTGATATAAATTAAAATTATTTAATAATTTTATTATAAAATGTAAAAGATTTTATCTTAACATCTACCTTATCATAAGCAACATAATTATTTTATTATATATTGATATACAAAGTCATGGGTCATTCTTCATTCCTTTTTCCTTTCATACACCATTGAATTGCACATAAATGAAGATATAATAAATTATATCTTAAAATATTATGAAAAAATCCCACCATAATAAACAAACATAGTTTATTAGTGTATTATGTCGAAAGGTGTTTTCTTCTATGGAGTTGGTGGGGAAAACACTGTTCAACCTAGCCAATCTCCTCGCTCCATTTTCATCTTCCCTCCCATAGAAAATCAACACATGGAAATTTTTTATCGACATTTCTTGTTCCTTAAAATATATATCATCTTTATCTTTGTCAAGGTTGGCAAAAAGTATATGTAGACTTGACTAACCATCCATGCCTTGTTCACACTAAACAGACAACCGATGACTTCTAGCACCACATTGTCGGGCTCCATGCCATCATGAGAAACTGTAGTGTAGGCAAAGACTTGAGGAACCATGATGCCCATGAAGGGATCCCTTTCCAGCACTCAAATAGTCAACACCTGCATAAATAGGATAGTGTAAGTAAACACTATGTTTTCCACCATACCTACAAATGTGACAATAACACCATCCGTAACTGACCCGTTTTTTAGTAAATCCTTATCGTCTATATCTATACCGTTATCCTTCTCGTTATCCAGAAACCACACATATATTCCTAGCGGAATGTCTCTCAATGAGAATTGTATGCTTCTAAGATTAAATTTCAACTAATTTGGGCCGAAGCCAATGGCGAATTTATTTACACAAATATTTTGTAGATAGGCTGCAAGAAAGTGCTCGCACTCATGCAAAGTAACTATAGATGTTGTTAGGTATGTGTTATATTCTTTCCACAATTAGTTGCATGCGTGGGGGGGATATAGGGGGGGCGAATGCCCCCCCTATATGTTGCGTCGGGCGCAACATGGAGTTACAGGAGGGGCGATAGCCCCCACTATTCAAGGTCCGGGGCATCACCCCAGGAAAAAAAATTTGGACCCTATTTTTCGGTGGGCGGACCCTCCCATGGTTTTTTGCATGGGTTTGCACATGGTTTTGGGGCATGATGGTTTTATTTCCTTGGTATTTTGTAGATACGGCCAAGGGAACTACTGTTATGTTCTAATCCACTGTTAATGGATTGGGGTTTATGAATGCTTCAACATGTATATATATGTGTTGTAACACTAAAATGAATATAATGAAAAATCAAGCTGGTAGTCCCGATTTGGGATCCAGAAAAAAATCTCTGTGTATATTTGTTTTATGTTTTATGCTCTCACTATTGTTTATTTTCTATCTTTAAGATTCGTTTGCAGATAATTCGTGTACAAGGTTAAAACCTATATTTTGTATCGGAGTTGTTTCTGCTTCAAAGGGACACCTTTGCTGCTGAGGGGTTTTTTTCTCAGGCCTGTGGTAGACCCTGTTTAGTGGGAGATATACAGGATCGATTCTTGCAGTGAAAAAAGATACCGAGCAGTGGAAAGATAGATATCAAGAAATTTAATGGTCAAAGTTTTGAGTTGTGGAAGCTCAAGATGGAGGATCTGCTGGTGGATAAAGATCAATGGATCATGGTAGATCTAGGTGCTAAACCAAAATAAATGTCAAATGAATACTGGAAGAAGTTGGATCAGACGGAAAAGAGAACAATACGGTTGCATGTCTTAGATTCATTATTGTTGAATGTATCTGGGGAAGCTATGACATAGAATTTGTCGAAAAATCTAGGGACTTTGTATCAATCTAAGCCTTTGGTGAATAAATGGTTCTTGCGGAGAAAACTATATAACATGAGGGTGAAGGATAGTGACTCGGTGAAGGAGCATCTGAATGCCTTCAATACTGTCATAATTCAGCTGTTATCTGTTGATATTAAAATCTCAGATGAAGATAAGTGCATCAATTTGTCGTGTTCTCTACTACATTCGTGGGATAGTTTGGTTATTGCAATAGGTAGCAATACAACTACCTTGAATTTTGATGACATTGTCTTAGCCTTGTTGTTGGAGGAAATGAGACGGAAAAATATGAAGGGTCGGAATGGAGATGCCTTATCTATGAAGGGAAGGTCCCAGAACAAAAACAAGAATAAGGTTTCGAGTGGGAGACTGTAATATTCCTAAATTAGCATGCAGCTAAATGGAATATTAAATTTTGGTGTTTTTCTTAGATAGAGGAATAAAATGGGTAGGGAGGCCCATAAATCTCTTTAGTAGGAATAAAATCCCTCTTAATGGGAAAAGGGATCATATTCATAGCTGGATAAAACACCTTCATGTGTGAACAAAGGCTAATGCATGTGGACAAAGTCAAGTTTGACCAAGTCAACAAAGTTAGTATGAAGGGAGTGGAACATTAATGAAGATAACCTAGTGGGAATATGAATCAATTTAGATAGTTGGAATAAAGCCAACTTCAGTGTGGAAGAAGACATTGCATGGAGATCCAGTCAAAGTTGACCAAATCGAACAACGTTGTTATGGAGGAGTGGCATTGATGATGGGACAACGCAGTTTTGGAGGGATATTCATTACATGAAGATGGAAACCCTAATGAGTGGGACCCAAGGTGATAAGGCTCACATTTTTTATAAGGAAGAAGAGGGCATCTGTATTGGGTTAGCTTATGATTATGATTTTCTGAATATATGGTCTGTTTAGAAATATTTCTTTCTATGTCTATTTATCTGAGATAGAGTGTTGTTTAGCACAGGGTGTTCCTGATCGGGAATCCAACCTCTTCAATTGAGTATCTCTTGGAGGAGTCTTGCACCATATTATCCACTATTTGGCTTAAATTCAAGCTTCATCTTCCTTTGACAGCGTAGATCTTGTTAAGGGTTTGTCTGTTTCAGTAAGCTGCAACAAGTGGAGACTAGATCTTCAAATCTAGGCCCTTTCAGTGCTCATTTTTAGTGGAGGAGGTTTCTACTCCATTGGGAGATCAGTATTGGAGGCATTGAGATTCATTTATATATCTTGGCATCAGGCTAACTACATTTTGTCCCCTACAGCGCAGTATAGATACAGATCTGTCTTATTTATGTGGGTGTATTTGCAGGGTGTTTTAGCACATCAGTTGGAGAGTGATTTTCTTGGTGTTGGGGATATTCCCTTCACTTTGGAGATATGTTGGAGGAGATCATTTTATTTTTTATATCAGATCAGATCCACTTTCCAGATCTGAATATTTCCATAGATATGCATTCTTAGCTCTCAGATCTACATCTTGTACTTAATATTTTGCTGAAAACCCCAAGGGGAATTGTTAAAGGAGATTGTATAGTGTATGTATCTGCTATATATCTAACCTTTTGTCCAAATACTTTCTCTAAATATGATGTACAACCTACTGCTATTGCAAAGGTAATAAAATAACATTGTCCTGGTATTCCAGCTTTAATACATGGGCGTAGCCCCTCTTTTTGCATGATTTTGGGCTATTTATGGCATGGGAGACCTGTTTAACTATGCACTAGTGATTTTTTTCTAATTTCCTTTTAGATTTGAGTGTTATAATATCATATCTAAGGAATCCTTGAGCTTCACTTGACAATTATTGCATACATTTTTGAAAACTGCGTTATTGTTTCATTTATTGCTGAGTTTTCCCATTTGGGAATACTACAGTGGTATCGGAGCATGATATTTGGCTCAGCCTTTGAGTTTCAAGCCAAGATGCTATAAGAAGAAGAAAGAGATAAAAATGATGGGAGGAATGACTTTTATCTCATCTCTTTTCAGATCCAAGAAGGACCTCACCAAGGAGGTCAAGCAAAGAAGAATGGAGAAAGGAAGTGAAATCACATTAGGGTTTCAAGATGAGGAATGTCCATGTACTCCCTATCAGTGAAAAGAAGATCTGGTATTGCATAGAGCTCCAAAGAAATATGCTATGCCCTTTTCTTTTGAAGACAAGAGGTATGAATATGGAGGAAACTTAGATCATAAGATTATAAGTGAGTATCTTGCAGAATATAAGTCTCAACCCAGAGCTTTCAAGAAGAATCTGACTCTCCCACAATTCATTTAGCTCAAAGAATGAAGGAGAGCTAGCAACAAAAGAAGAATAAAGGGAAATAGATTTTTATTGTCTACCTTTGATGGGTCATCCTCATGCACAAAAAAGGCTTGGGGAAAGAAGTTGGATGCATTTTTTCTGCTACATCCAGTAGTAGAGAAAGAGGTTGTTGAGATTACAATGTTTCACCTTGAGGGTGAAGCAAAAAATTGGTGGTTCAACCATTTGAGTCATGCAAGAGTGACTGCATATGCAGATTTTACTCAAAGGTTGATCAAGAAGTTTGACAAGAAGAAATCAGAGGAGAATAAGTCTTCACCACCACTTATTGCAAGAGCACTTGGTTCAGGAGGAAGGACACTTGCACCTTTGCAGAGTGATCTTGATCTCTTGATATCTAGAGTCCTATACACCATTCTGGAGATGCATGAAGAAGAGGAGACTTGTACCAGCGTTGATGAAGCCACAGAAGAACAATCATCATCATTAGTAGTTGGGGAAGCCATCACACTGGAGGAAGAAACCCTTGTAGTAGTACAGGATGTTCCCAAGTTTTACTAAGGTATGCACATGCTCCCATTTCTTGTTATTTCAGCACATCATATGAAGGATTGTGGGAATGTTCCATTGCATGACCTAGGGTCAAAATATATTGCTGATTTGGAGCAGTAGACTATCATTGCATTGAGTAGCCTTGAGTTATTCAAGGAGGAGACAAAAAGTCATCCTAGTGTATCATTGTCGAGTTGCACACAACCCTTGGAGTTGGAATGTAGATTCTTGGAGAATGAGATGAGTATTTTCTTGAACAATACTTTGGAAAACTATGTGTTCAACAATGGATATGATCTTGAGGAAACATCTGCACCATCATTGAGATCAACAACACTGTCATTGAATAGCAGTGATGAGTTGGGGGCCCAACCATTGTGGAAGCATTCCAATGACCTTCCCATATGTATAACAGAGGATAAGAAGATAGATGATGGAAGACATATTATGATAAATAACATCTCTCATGATTGTGTTGGATATTTCTTGATGAGCACTACACATCACGATGGGAGGTTTTTTCCTACCACCTATTTGGATCCTTATGGGATCAACTTGGTCATTAAGGAGATTGAATTTCAACATCCCATGAAATGCAAAGACAAAAATATGAATTGGGAGGATGGTATTCCCCATTGGAGGTGTTAGCCCCCCTATGAAATTTTTGACAAGCAAATAGGGGGCTAAATTATTTTTGAGCCTTCAAGGAATGCATTTCCTCTGAAAACACAGTCTCCTTGAAGCCTCCATGTGTCTTTTATCCTTTGATACTTTCCCCTCTGCTGATTCCCCTTTTAAAGCCTCTCTGCTGATGAAGAAATGCCCAAAGGCCCCCTTTTTCCCTTTTATTTCATCCCCCTTGGCTTCCCCCTCTATTCCCCTTTTACCCCTCAAATCCCCCCAAGATCCCATTTAACTTCTTCCCCTACCCTTGGCTTTCCCTTTTTCCCCTTTTCTTCCTCTATCGTTCCCCTTCCCCAACCCTAAAATCCATTAAAATGGGCTAAAAAACCCTCTTCCGGCCTTATTATAGGGCTTAGCCCCTTACCGCAAAGCCCCTTAACCACTTCCCCACATATGACCCCGCGCCAGGACCAAGTGCTTAAGTCCCCGGCGCTTATCACAATCGGTACTACCGGCGGGTGCATTTCCTTTGTTACAGCCAAAAACCCCCGATGCGATCATTTTAACGCTTTAAGTCCCGCGATGCATTATTCACCATCGATCCGCTGTTCTGATCCGACGGTGGAGCGCCAATCGCAGGCCCCCCGCCCATCGCAATCGGAACATTCAAGTGACACCCCCCGATTGATCGCAAGTCTTTCACCCGATCCTCCGATTACATCCCAGCCGTCCATTCTCCCCACGATCGGACGGCCAGCGCTCAATCGCATTCCCCCCCGATCGCCGATCGCAAGTTCTTCTCTCTGTCTCCCGATTGAATCTCCGCCGTCTGTTTCCTCCCAGATCAACGGTTAGCGCTCAATCGCTGGTTCCCTTCCCTCCATCTCCGATTCAATCCTGACCGTCCATCCTTCCCGCGATCCGACGGCCAGTGCTCAATCACACCCCCACCCGATCGCTGATCGCAGGCCCTTCTCCCGACGCTCCGATTAAATCACAGCCATCCATCTCCCCGCTGATCCTACGGCTCAGCGCTAATCGCTTCATTCCCTTCGCACCTCCTGTTTCTCCCTCCGATGGACTGTGAGCCGTTGATCTAGACCTGAGATCAACGGTCAAAGCTCAATCGCAAGCCCCTCCCCGATCACAATCGCAAACCGTTTCGTCTAACCCCTGATTGCGATTGCCCGATTGAATCCTAGCCGTCCATCCTTTCCAGATCTGACGGTTCTGATCTAATCGCCCTCCGCCTCCGCTGGGTCCCGCTTCTTAGGCTCTGCCCCTTGTTTGTTGGCTATTTCCTTTGTATTTCGGCCCAAAGCTAAAATTCGGGCTTTGCACCGTGCGTCCATTGCTCCGCTCCTCTCCGCTCCTCTCCGCTGTTCACACTGTTTCTCCATCGCTCCACCATCGCTCCACCTCCACCGCATTTCTCCGCCACTGCCCGGTTTGTAACAGGTCTATTCATTATGCAGATAGTACAGAGAGGCCATTTCAGCCAGCCAGCGAAGCAGCAGAAACAAGATTTGAAGGGATTTGGGCCTGTAATTGGATATTTGAAGCGCTAATCCCGCATTCAAAGGATTTAAGCACAGTTTGAAGACTAAGAGTGCACCAGCAAGTCATAACTACGCCACCTAACAGCAGAGTGCATTTACTCTAGACGTACGCCTTCCTACAGCAATCTCCATGCTTCCTCGAGCCCATAAGCAGTAAATTGCACTGACAGAACTTCTCAGGGGACTGTCAAGCAGCATTAAAGAAGCATGGAGGGACTTGCAGTTTTCCATCCAGTTCATTTATTTCAACATGGCAGCATAGAGCTCCAGACAGCCAGAAGGACTCTAAAAGAAATATCCGAGGTCAATCGGCCTGACAGAGGCTTCCCTAGCCGGCCTACAGAGTACATACAGCGCTGATTTCTGCCATTAAGCAGTATGGGCGTGAGCACTTCCACCTTACTGTCTTAATGAGATTCATTTATAGTATATTCTACTTCTGTGTCTTCCTCTTCTCCTATAAAATCCCCGAGAACATAATGTAAAGGTTGTTGTTCAATTGCTGGTAGTTTGCTGTTAGAGGGATTCATTTGACTGTTAGAACAGTCGTGGGAGGGAGTAGCAGAGTAGTTGTATGTAATAGGCTGGGAGGAGAAGTCTGGACTGTAACAGCCATTGAGCTTATTGTACATGACTGGTCTTGCATCAATTAATCAAAGCACATTTCACAGGATCCTGGTCTATTACTATTGGTGATGTTTTCTTACTCTGTTTATTACATTTCCATATTGTTTCATGTTCTTCTGGTAGGCATCAGAATAATGGTATAGGATTCACCCTTGTTAGGTGCCCTATGCTGTCTACTCTCCATACCTTTATGTTTTCTGCTTCATGTGTATCTAAGAGTAAATTCATGGGGTTTAACTAGTGCAGCGGATGTTATTGCCTGCTGGCTGATGTATGAACTTGGGGGTTTGCCTCTTAGATGTTTCTTTGTAATCTTATCTCTGTTTTTCCCTTGGAGTTGCTAAAGCAGACCTGGAGTTAAATTACCTCTAGTCTGATCTATAAGCTACCCCTTTGTCCACCTTTGAGAGTTGCCTTTGAGTATGTCCAAGCAGGTCTGGAGTTAAATGACCTCTGACCTGATCTATAGACAGAAAATTGGTGGTCTCTCCTTCTTTCACTTTCCCTCCTTAATGTTCCATTCCACCATCTGCCTAAAAGATCCTTTAGTGTAGATGACTTGCCCTTTGAAAGCCTTGGCTAGTGGATGTAAGTAATTTCCTTTCATGACTCCATAGCCCAATGGATGGCACTGTCTCTGCCTATCATCTTTGCTGAAACATCCTGCTGCTTTGTTCCTTCTCTCCCATTTCTTTCTCAGTCTATGATCTCATGACTCAACCCGGCAACCAACCAACCAATCATTTAAAATCCCTCGTGCTTCATAACTAGCCTAATATTTCATTCTAAGCTTCAAAGATATATCATTCTTTATTATTGGAGAGATCCCTCTCCGGGTCCAGGAGGGCTAGATCCTAGGGCCCCAAAGTGGTTTGATGTTGTCTCATCTTTTGGTATTGCCAAATCTGCCAAAACATGGGAACCCCAACATAATGGCGACTCCACTGGGGAACAGATCAGTCAGCTTCGATTTGGAAAACCACTGTGGTGGACAATAAGTTTTAAATCATCCACATGGCGACTCCACAATTCTTGAATGATAAGAAGACTCCACAGGTGATCAGCTGGCCACTGATTATCTTGGTTTCACATAAGACTCCACTGGGAGACCATGTCGCAGTACAACATCATCCATGCCGGAGATCCAGTCACTTCGCTAATAGAGGACTCTGAACAATGTGTAGAAATAGATCCAAGCCTCATAGCAGAGTTTCAGAGTGGAGTAGCGAGTATACTGGCAGAAATTGAATGGGAGGACCTTCCAAAGGTTGTCCCTATTGGCTCAGCACTCAATCATCTACCTGCGCTTAAGAAGATGTTTCTTGATTTGGTGATTGACAGATATGAAGCTGAGCTCGAACTTTTAAATGCACAAGAGATATCCTACGAGTTCAGAGACCCGAGGGCCTTTTTGGAAAGTCTCCCGCCCCCTAAAAGAGAAGAAATTCCGCTGCTCTTCGAAATACAAGAAGAAGAAGATCTGGCTCCCCAGAGCCACCTTGAAGACGCAGTGGAAGAAGAAGAAACAATTGAAGCTGCCCAGGATGTAGACAGCCTACCAGTCATGGCAGGCCAGAAGGAAGAGAGTATACATCCTGCGTTCGTGGATCCTGTGGCAGAATACATGGAGGCCCTGATTTGCTCGAATGCTCCAGCATTGATCCTTAGCGCGGGCCAGATGCATCAGAAATGGTCACTACTAATGGTGACCACAGTTTTGAAGAACCACAAGCAGAGCACCCTATGGTTATCTCTGACAGGCAGCCAGTGCTCATATCCTTTTTCACTACTACTTGACTGGTTGTATTGGCTTTATCATATCACCTAGAACATCAGAGATTTCCAGTTAGAGTAGGGTAGGTAGGAAGCTCAATAAAGCTCAGTCTATGAGCATGTGGTTAGTTATTTCGTTTTCTATCTTAGAATGTAGGTGAAGAAACCTGCTAGACAGTCTAATCCTAGCAGGTAGTAGTGTAGGCAGAGAAACATATGAGACCAACAGTCTAATCTGGTCTCATGGACCAATAAGGGTAGAGGTAGAATAGGTTTATTTTTTCCTATTTGTAAAAATTGATGATGTAAAAGGGTCTGCAAGTCCAAATGCAACCAAGAAGAAAAAATGTTAGGACTATAGTGTGGGTAGGTGGTTGTTTGGAAGAATTGTACTGCTGATATGTTGTTTTCATAGTTTGTGGCAGCTGATCTAAGGAAAGAAAAGTATGGTTCAAGCAGCAGGCATCTGGCCTACACCAAGAGATCATTTTCTGGTTTCTTGGCTCCTTCAAGAAGAAGCCATCCCCATGTGGAGCCACTGTTAGCCCCCCTATGAAATTTTTGACAAGCAAATAGGGGGCTAAATTATTTTTGAGCCTTCAAGGAATGCATTTCCTCTGAAAACACAGTCTCCTTGAAGCCTCCATGTGTCTTTTATCCTTTGATAGTTTCCCCTCTACTGATTCCCCTTTTAAAGCCTCTCTGCTGATGAAGAAATGCCCAAAGGCCCCCTTTTTCCCTTTTATTTCATCCCCCTTGGCTTCCCCTTCTATTCCCCTTTTACCCCTCAAATCCCCCCAAGATCCCATTTAACTTCTTCCCCTACCCTTGGCTTTCCCTTTTTCCCCTTTTCTTCCTCTATCGTTCCCCTTCCCCAGCACTAAAATCCATTAAAATGGGCTAAAAATCCCTCTTCCGGCCTTATTATAGGGCTTAGCCCCTTACCGCAAAGCCCCTTAACCACTTCCCCACATATGACCCCGCGCCAGGACTAAGTGCTTAAGTCCCCGGCGCTTATCGCAATCGGAACTACCGGCGGGTGCATTTCCTTTGTTACAGCCGAAAACCCCCGATGCGATCATTTTAACGCTTTAAGTCCCGCGATGCATTATTCACCATCGATCCGTTGTTCTGATCTGACGGTGGAGCGCTAATCGCAGCCCCCCCCCCCCCGCCCATCGCAATCGGAACATTCAAGTGACACCCCCCGATTGATCGCAAGTCTTTCACCCGATCCTCCGATTACATCCCAGCCGTCCATTCTCCCCGCGATCGGACGACCAGAGCTCAATCGCATTCCCTCCCGATCGTCGATCGCAAGTTCTTCTCTCTGTCTCCCGATTGAATCTCCGCCATCCGTTTCCTCCCAGATCAACGGTCACTGCTCAATCGCTGGTTCCCTTCCCTCCGTCTCCGATTCAATCCTGACCATCCATCCTTCCCGCGATCCGACGGCCAGCGCTCAATCGCACCCCCGCCCGATCGCTGATCGCAGGCCCTTCTCCCGACGCTCCGATTAAATCACAGCCGTCCATCTCCCCGCTGATCCTACGGCTCAGCGCTAATCACTTCATTCCCTTCGCACCTCCTGTTTCTCCCTCCGATGGACTGTGAGCTGTTGATCTAGACCTGAGATCAATGGTCAGCGCTCAATCGCAAGCCCCTCCCCGATCGCAATCGCAAACCATTTCATCTAACCCCTGATTGCGATTGCTCGATTGAATCCTAGCCGTCCATCCTTTCCAGATCTGACGGTTCTGATCTAATCGCCCTCTGACTCCGTTGGGTCCCGCTTCTTAGGCTCCGCCCCTTGTTTGTTGGCTATTTCCTTTGTATTTCGGCCCAAAGCTAAAATTCGGCCTTTGCACCGTGCATCCATTGCTCCGCTCCTCTCTGCTGTTCACACTGTTTCTCCATCACTCCACCATCGCTCCACCTCCACCGCATTTCTCCGCCACTGCCCGGTTTGTAACAGGTCTATTCATTGTGCAGATAGTACAGAGAGGCCATTTCAGCCAGCCAGCGAAGCAGCAGAAATAGGATTTGAAGGGATTTGGGCCTGTAATTGGATATTTTAAGCGCTAATCCTGCATTCAAAGGATTTAAGCACAGTTTGAAGACTAAGAGTGCACTAGCAAGTCATAACTGCGCCACCTAACAACAGAGTGCGTTTACTCCAGACGTACGCCTTCCTACAACAATCTCCATGCTTCCTCGAGCCCATAAGCAGTAAATTGCATTGACAGAACTTCTCAGGGGACTGTCAAGCAGCATTAAAGAAGCATGGAGGGACTTGCAGTTTTTCATCTAGTTCATTTATTTCAACATGGCAGCACAGAGCTCCGGACAGCCAGAAGGACTCTAAAAGAAATATCCGAGGTCAATCGGCCTGACAAAGGCTTCCCTAGCCGGCCTACAGAGTACATACAGCGCTGCTTTCTGCCATTAAGCAGTATGGGCGTGAACACTTCCACCTTAATGTCTTAATGAGATTCATTTATAGTATATTCTACTTTTGTGTCTTCCTCTTCTCCTATAAAATCCCCGAGAACATAATGTAAAGGTTGTTGTACAGTTGCTGGTAGTTTGCTGTTAGAGGGATTCATTTGACTGTTAGAACAGTCGTGGGAGGGAGTAGCAGAGTAGTTGTATGTAATAGGCTGGGAGGAGAAGTCTGGACTGTAACAGCCATTGAGCTTATTGTACATGACTGGTCTTGCATCAATTAATCAAAGCACATTTCACAGGATCCTGGTCTATTACTATTGGTGATGTTTTCTTATTCTGTTATTTACATTTCCATATTGTTTCATGTTCTTCTGGTAGGCATCAGAATAATGGTATAGGATTCACCCTTGTTAGGTGCCCTATGCTGTCTGCTCTCCCTACCTTTATGTTTTCTGCTAAAATGTGTGATCGAAGAGTAAATTCATGGGTTTAACCAGTGCAGCGGATGTTATTGCCTGCTGGCTGATGTATGAGCTTAGGGGTTTGCCTCTTAGATGTTTCTTTGTAATCTCATCTCTGTTTTTCCCTTGGAGTTGCTAAAGCAGACCTGGAGTTAAATGACCTCTGGTCCGATCTATAAGCAGCCCCTTTGTCTCTTTGAGAGCTACCTTTGAGTATGTCCAAGCAGGTCTGGAGTTAAATGACCTCTGACCTGATCTATAGACAAAAATCTGGTTGTTCTCCTTCTTTCACTTTCCTTCCTTAATGTTCCACTCCACTCTCTAATCTAAAGATCCTTTAGTATTAGATGACTTGCCCTTTGGAAGCCCTGGCTAGTGGATGTAAGTAATTTCCTTTCATGACTCCATAGCCCAATGGATGGCACTGTCTTGGCCTATTCTCCTTGCTGAAACATCCTGCTGCTTTATTCCTTTTCTCCCATTGCTTTCCCAGTCCATGATCTCCTAACCAACCCAGCAACCCTTCAACCAAATCGTTTTAAAATCCCCTTTGTGCTTCATAACTAGCCTAACATCTCATTTTGAGCTTCAAAGACATATCATTCTTTGATCTATTTGGAGAGATCCCTCTCCGGGTCCAGGAGGCCTAGATCCTAGGGCCCCAAAGTGGTTTGATGTTGTCTCATCTTTTGGTATTTCCAAATCTGCCAAAACATGGGAACCCCAACAGGAGGAATTCCACTTTTGGACATGATGATAGACACTCACCATGGGTTGGATGGGTGATCCTGATGAGCAAGAGGTTGGGAAACCACTTACAGATCTATGACACTGGACAATAGGATGCAATACTACATTGGTTACTCTTGAAAGAGTTTGGTCATCCTATGAAACATTCTATTTCAAAGAGTAGGATGGTGGATGGAACCTGGCATGGAACTTACATCGTATGGAAGCAAGGAGTTTTGGTTGTATTGGAGTGATGTGATATCTTTCATATCAAATCTCATGTTATTGCTCCATAATTTATATGGTGATGGTGTGGGGAGGAAACCAGAGCTGTTGTTTCTTTGGTTGTTACTGAGAGAGTATGTGTTGATCTTATCCCATACTTTGCATGATGTTGCAGGAGTAGGAGATGGAACTATCACGGTGCAAAGGGGCTACTATTTAACCTTGGAGGATGAGGAGGTACTTCCACTTTGGAAGGAATCTCCCACATATAGTAGAATTATGTTTGATGACTTTGGCATGAGGGATGTCCAAAGAAAAGACAACACCATGTGTGGAGCTTCACATTTCAAATCACATATAGTTGTTTCCATGGATATCCCACTTGTTCATGATGAGAACCATTTGGGATTATCACTAAAGGCATACCTTTACACATGGGAGGAACAACTTGAGGACATATTGTTGAAAGAAAATATTGTTCTTTGGAGGAACCTATCATATGAAGATGCTATAGGAGGAAGAGAAGGGGCTCTTCAGTTCTATCCATATAGTTACTAGAGGACAAGCAAAATTTTGGAGGGGAGGACTGTGATATTACTAAATTAGCATGCAGCTAAATGGAATATTAAATTTTGATGTTGTTCTTAGATAGAGGAATAAAATGGGTAGGGAGGCCCATAAATCTCTTTAGTATAAATAAAATCCCTATTAATGGGAAAAGGGATCATATTCATAGTTGGATAAAACACCTTCATGTGTGAACAAAGGATAATGCATGTGGAGAAAGTCAACTTTGACCAAGTTAACAAAGTTAGTATGAAGGGAGTGGAACATTAATGAAGATAACTAAGTGGGAGTATGAATCAATTTAGATAGTTGGAATAAAGCCACCTTGAGTTTGGAAGAAGAAATTGCATAGAGATCCAGTCAATGTTGACTAAATCTAACAACGTTGTTATGGAGGAGTGGCATTGATGATGAGACATCGCAGTTTTGGAGGGAGATTCATTGCATGAAGATGGAAACCCTAACGAGTGGGACCCAAGGTGAGAAGGTTAAAATTTTTTATAAGGAATAGGAGGGAAGCCATATGGGGTTAGCTTATGATTATGATTTTCTGAATATATGGTATGTTTAGGCATATTTATTTCTCTGGCTGTTTAGTTGAGATAGAATGATGTTTAGCACATGGTGTTCCTGATCGGGAATCCCACCTCTTCCATTGAGTATCTCTTGGAGGAGTCTTGCACCATATTTTCCACTATATGGCTTAAGGCCAAGATTCATCTTCCTTTGATAGTGCAGATCTTGTTGAGGGTTTTCTGTTTCAGTAAGCTGCAGCAAGTGGAGAATAGATCTTCAAATCTAGGCCCTTTTAGTGTGCATTTTCAGTGGAGGAGGTTTCTACTCCATTGGGAGACCAATATTGGAGGCATTGAGCTTCATTTCTAGACCTTGGAATCAGGCCAACTAATTTCTTTCCCCTACAGTGTAGTATAGATCCAGATCTGCGTTATTTCTGTGGGTGTATTTGCAGGGTGTTTTAGCACATCCATTGGAGAGTGATTTTCTTGGTGTTGGGGATCTGCCCTTCACTTTGGAGATCTGTTGGAGGAGATCATTTTATTGTTTATATCAGATTAGATCCACTTTCTAGATCTGAATATTTCCATATATCTGCAGCTTTAGATCTCAGATCTACATCTTGTACTTGATATTTTGCTGAAAACCCCAAGGGGAATTGTTAAAGGAGCTTGTATAGTGTATGGATATGCTACAGATCTAACATTTTGTCCACATACTTGCTCTAGATCTGATGTACAACCTACTACTGTTGCAGAGGTAATAAAATAATGCTGTCATGGTATTCCAACTTTAATACATGGGCACAACCCCTCTTTTTGCATGATTTTGGGCTATTTATGGCATGGGAGACTTATTTAACTATGAAATAGTGATTTTTTTCTAATTTCCTTTTAGATTTTAGTGTTATAATACTAGATCTAAGGAATCCTTGAGCTGCACTTGACAGTTATTGCATACGTTTATGAAAACTGCATTATTTTTGCATGTATTGCTGAGTTTCCCCATTTGGGAATATTACATAGATCTAAATCTAGAGGGATATCGAAATCTCTAGAAAATTTTGTAAATGTGTGCTGGAAATGAGAAAAGGAGGGGCACTACAAAAAGGACTATAGATCTAAATCTTAAGAGAAAGGAAAGGGATCTGATGATGCTCCTTCTACAGAGGCGAAAACCACCTCGAATGAAGGTGGGGATGTGTATTTGGCTTCTTCATCAAATACATATGTAGATCATGAGGCATGGTTGATTGACTCAGGTGCATCCTTTCACTTCACTCCCTAGAGGGAGTTGTTCTGCGAGTATGAGATGTATGATGGTGGCGATGTCTTATTAGGGGGTGACAGGAAGGCCAAAATTGTCGGACATGGAAAAGTCAAGCTGAAGCTGCAAGGTGGAAGGATTAGAACACTTTCTGGTGTTCTGCATATTCCTGCATTGGCCATAAATCTAATTTCTCTAAGCAATATGGGTGATGTAGGTTTAATTTTTTTTTGAAAAAGATACCTGCAAGATGGTTCAGGGAGCACTGGTATTAATGCGGGGAGTTCGGATTGGAACTCTATACAAGCTTTAGGGAAACACTGTTATTGATGGGTGCAATAGTTCTGTGGTTCCTGAAAGTGGAGTGGAAAGCCTAGCGGTCTCTGGAGAGAAGACCACACTATGGCGTCAAAGGCCTGGACATATTGGATAGAAGGGCCTTCGAATACTGCATGGAAATGGTATGGTAGAAGGTATGTCTAAATGCTCTCTGGATTTCTATTTCTGTGAACATTGTGTATATGGGAAGCAGAATAGGGAGAGTTTTCCTTTTGGTGCTAAGATGGTGAACAAGATATTAGAGCTTGTGCACAGTGATGTGTTTGGACCTGTGTCGAATCCATCATTGGGAAAATATGTGTATTATGTCTCATTCATAGATGACTTCTCAAGGAATACATGGCTATATCTCTTCAGGAATAAATCTGAAGTATTTGATAGATTTAAAGAATTTAAAGCTCTAGTGGAAAGCTAGATAGAGAAGAAGATAAAGGTGCTGAGGACAGATAATGGTGGAGAGTTTTGCAAGAAAGAATTTGAAGAATTATGTAAGAAGTGTGGTATAGCATGGCAGAAGACTAATCGATACACACCTCAAAAAAACAGAGTTGTAGAAAGAATGAACGTAATGTTTATGGAGAAGGAAAGAAGCATGGTCAATGGTACCGAGTTAGGACAATAAATTTGGGTAGAAGCAGTGGATACTGCATGTTACCTGGTTCACAGATCACCTTCATCAATGTTGGAGGATAAGACTCCACATGGGATATGAACTGGTAAGAAACCGTCTCTTTCACATCTGAGGGTATTTGGATGTGATGCATATGTACATGTTCCAAAGGATAAAATTACTAAGTTGGATGATAAATTTGAAAGGTGCATCTTTATTGGGTATAAGGATGGTTTAAAAGGTTACAAGCTTTGGAACCCATAAACAAGGAAGGTTATGTACAACCGAGATGTGGTGTTTAGAGAGGTGAAAGATGTTATTAAACATCAATACCTACCAAAGGAACCTCAGGAGATAGAGTTTGAGAGAAAGGAGGATGAATCAAATTCTACAACAGAATAAGATTCAGAAGAGGAGGAGCCACAAACTCCAGCTGTGAGAATATCAGTTCGGGAAATAAGGTAACCGAAAATGTATAGTCCATCTACATTCTGTTCAAATTTTTCTTTAACTATAACTAATGATGATCCCAAAACTGTCAGGGAGGCAGTGGATTCAGAGAATGGAAAACTCTAGAAGGAGGCCATGGTTGATGAAATGGCATCCTTGCAAAAAAATGAGGCATGACATCTAGTGGAGTTTTCGGCTAGAAGGAAGCCCATTAGGAGCAAAGGGGTGTTTAAGAAGAAGATGAACGTAGAAGGCAAGGTGGATAAATACAAAGCTTAGTTGGTAGCAAAAGGTTATTCCCAGGTGCTAGGAATTGATTTTGGTGATATTTTTTCTTCTATTTCCAAGGTTACTTCTATTAGATTACTTAATTTTGTTGCTGTTGCATTTGATTTTGACGTATAACAGATGGATGTGAAGAAAAAATTTCTTCACGGGGATCTAGAAGAGAAGATCGACATGAAGAAACGTGAAGGCTTTATGGTGAAGGGTAAGAATGAACTTGTATGCAGGTTTAAAAAGTCTTTGTATGGGTTAAAATAGTCACCAAGGATGTGGAATCATAAATTTGATACCTATATACGGGGACTTGGCTTCACCAGAAGAAAATATGATCACTATGTTTATTTTAAATTAATTGGTGATCGTGTTATTTATTTGGTCTTGTATGTGGATGATATGTTGCTGATTGGAAATGACAAAGAAATTATTCAAGATTTGAAGACCCAATTGTTCTCCAAATTTGACATGAAGGATCTTGGTGCTGCAAACTATATTTTGGGCATGGAAATTAAAAGAGATCAGGAAAAGTGGAAGCTCTGGTTAAACCAGAGGAAGTATGTCAAGACTATATTGCAGAGGTTCAATATGCAGGATAGTAAATTGGTGAAGGTTCCTCATTAGGGGAATTTTGAGGTCTAAAATGGGCCTCCTAAGAAAAATGTACAACTAAAATAAACTTTATAAGAACCAATAGGATTCAAGATGATGATGTCAACCATGGGAGATGATTCACCATTTTTGGAGTAAAAAAGTAAAAGGATTAAACAATAATAAAATAATAAAACTACTTTTTCAAATCTTAATTTCAACTTATCTCCCTAAGGGTTTACTCAAATTTCGAGCGGGAATACTCGTTGAAAGAGAAATTTAATTCCTCATCCAAGGAGTACCCATGTTGCATACTTTTGATAGACCTTGCTACACGAAATAGGAGAAATACATATAAAAGAAAACGTGATTGCAATCACGTTTTTTATGTATTTATCATTTTTAGTGTATCAAGGTCTATCAAAAGTATGTAACATGGGTAATCCTTGGATGAGTAATTAAATTTTGCATCCAATGAGTATTCGCGCTCGAAATTTGAGTAAAACCTTAGGGAGATAAGTTCAAAATACGAGTTAAAAAAGTAGTTTTTTTTTTCCTTCTAAAATTTGATGATGTAATTAAATCTTAATTTATTATTTCCATTACTATTTTATAATTTCCTTATGAGGCCCATTTTAGACCTCAAAATTCCCCTAATTTATTCTTGTAGGTATAAATCTGTCTGCTCAACAATGTCCCAAGACACAAGAATAAGAGGAAGATATGTCCCGTGTTCCATATGCAAGTACAATGGGTAGCCTAATGTATGCACTGGTCTTTACTAGACTAAACATTGCACATGCAGTGGGAGTATTGAGCAGTAGTGAAGCAGGTTTTCATATATTTGCGTGGCACTAGTGATTATGGTTTGTGCTACGAGGGAAGACCAGGATTGGAAAGAGTTTTGGACATCCAATGGTTCCGTTGATGTAGATTGGGCTGGAGATCTGGAGCAAAGAAGATATAAAAGTGGGTATGTGTTTATCCTATTTGGAGGTGCAGTCAGTTGGATGAGTAAAATATAGTATGTAGTGGCTCTTTCAAATACAGAGGCAAAATACATGGCAACCACTCATGCAAGCAAGGAAGCAGTTTGGTTGCAGAGTTTGTGTTCAATTATGGGGTTGGTGTAGTGGGCTATAAGGATAGACTAAGATAGCCAAAGTGAAATTTTCTTAGCTAAGAACCCTACTTATCACTCAAATAAAAAGCACATTGATGTTCAATATCATTTTGTGAGATATTGGTTGAAGATAAAAGGGTGTTGCTGGTAAAGGTGGACACTTTTAAGAATGTTGTAGATGCATTGACGAAGTCTATGAGCACTCAGAAGTTCTCTTGGTGTAGAGAAACAATGGGTGTTGAAGAGCGGGACTAATGACTAAGCTCTCATGTGGCCCCCTACGGAAAAAAACAATAAGTGGGAGAATGTTGGGTATGTGTTATATTATTTCCATGATTATTTGCACACGCGAGAGGGTTATAGGGGGGCGATAGCCCCCCCCTGTATGTTGCATCGGGTGTAGTAGGGGGGGTGGTAGCACCCCGGGAAAATTTTTTGGACCCTATTTTTCGGTGGGTGGACCCGCCCATGGTTTTGTGCATGGGTTTGCACATGGTTTTGGGGCATGATGGTTTTCAGCCCTTGGTATTTTGTAGATCCGGTCAAGGGAACTAAAGTTATGTTCTAATCCAGGGTTAATGGATTAGGGTTTATGAATGCTTCAGCATGTATATATATGTGTTGTAACACTAAAAGGAATATAATGAAAAATCAAGTTGGTAGTCTCGATTTGGGATCTAGCGGAAAATCTCTGTTTATATTTGTTTTATGTTTTATACTCTTGCTATTGTGTATTTTTTGTTTTTAAGATTCACTTGCAGATAATTTCTATACAGTTTTAAAACCTACAGATGTCAAAGCCCCCACTACTTGTAACACTGAATCTGCCCCTTCCAAGTTCTGTGCTGCAAGAATTGCAAGAATCTATAGAAGAAACATACTTGACATTCTAGTCAGATGCTCAATCTGGGAATTTGACAGGGCTAAATGGGGTAGTCGATGCTCAAGTGAATTAATAGGTAAGGGCCCATTGTTTTGAATTTTTATTTTCACCTAGAAGTATTCGTTTTAGATACCATATCTCAGTGTTATCTCTTCCTAGAGTCTTGCATTGAGTCTTTAGCCCTATCTTTTGAAATGCATGCTATAAGGGTTTGGAATAGAACAAAACACAACTAGAATGAAATCTTGGTAAACATTTTAACACTATGTTCTTTGAGACAGATGCTTTAATGGTGAGGAATATCACAACAATAATAGAACCCTTGTTGATGGTATATCACCTTGCCCATTGAAACTCATTCCATAAGGGTGAGTAATATGGAGTGCTATAACTATTATTGAAAAGCTACCCGAAAATGCACTTATATCCAATTTTTTGCAAAACAAAAAAATCTAACTTCTGTTTTGATTCAATTCATTTTTTATTTTTTCGAGTGTCTAGGTCAATTGAGATACCCTTAAAACACATACAGGCACTCCAAAACTATGACATGTCAAGAATGACAATCATCAAGATTTATTTTGGAACCATTAGCTAGAGAGGGTGTGGTTTTGGATCATTTTAATCAAATCGATGTGGAAGAACCCAACGAGAATGGAGCTCTGGCGGGAAGATCATTCTTCTTTGACCTCACCAATGAACTAATGCCCTATTACAATCTTTTCAAAAGTGAAGATAAAGGGTAAATTAAACAAATGTTAGCCAAATACTTGAAATTGGATTGCATTCTATCCTACTGGATTGATCATACTTCTTTGGTATCATCACTGACCTAATACACCATTTCTAATGTTTTGAAAAATGAAGGAAAGGTTTAATTTAAAAATAAATTCTAGAGAAATAATTGAAAATGGGTTGAATTTCGAGTCCTGAAAAACTCATGATCTATGTTTTTCAATGACTAATGAGTTTTTCTAATTTAATGGTTCCTATTTAGCTAAATATGTACATGATTGGATTCAAATTTTTAGTTAAACTGATGATAATGGTGTTTAGTCAATTTAGTGTCCTAAATTGATAGCATAAATTATCGACCAGGGCTAGTAAACTGATGAAGTGTAATGCATTATATGTGCCTAAGTATCCCTTTTTCTTACTTTGTTTTTTTTAGTGTTTTATTGATGTTTTGGCTTTTTTATGTTTTATTCTTAGTATGCTACTCTATGCTAAAAAGATGGAGTTAAATCTATGCCAAGACGTAGAAAAGGAAATGATAATAAATGAATTAAAATAGAGTTTATTTGCAAGTTCTATTCCTAACTAGAAAATGATGAAAACAGAGAGTCCTAATCCATGCATATTACAGCTTCTAAGTGAACATTCATGAAATGAAAAGTAACTCAAAACACTACAACTTAATCTGAATCATTTAGTTAGAGATTTGTTGGAAGAGCTTGTGAAAAAGATTAATTCTAGTGCAATGAGGATCTCCTAAACATAAAAGGAAATGCCGAAACAAACAGTAACTTAGAACATTACAGTGAAATCTCATTCATTTGATAGAGGTTTATTGGAAGAGCTTGAGAAAAATATTACTATAATGTAGTAGGGATCTCCTATGAAATACTGAAACAACTTATAGCATTACAACTAAATCTCATTCATGAGTTAGAGGTTTATTGGAAGAGCTTTTGAAAGAGATTAATGATAATGTGATAAGGATCTTCTATGAAACAAAACCGTCAATAACTCACAATATTACAAATAAGTCTCATTCATAAATTAGAGGTTTATTGGAAAAGCTTTTGAATGAGACTAACTATAGTATAATGAGAATATTCTTTTTAACTAAATATCAGAAAATGAAATGCTAATGACTCAGAATATTACAATTTAATCCCATTCATTTAATGGAGATGTATTGGAAGAGCTTGAGAAAGAGACGAACTACAAGATCGTGAGGATCCTTTATCTAATAAAATGACATGAAACATAATACCAAAAGCTATGATTTCAAAAAGTAGTCTAAGTAAGGAAATATGACAAAACACAATTGAAAATGACTTATCTAGAAAATGTTTAAAACCTCCTCGAATAGCAGGGGCCCTCTGCTATCAATTCGTCATTAACCCTTTAATTGCTCAAGGTTGTAATCAAAACAACATCAAAGGACTAATCTTATTTATTAAAACAGAGTATGGAAAACAGAGTATTCACTTCAAATCTGAACTGTACTGTACTTTTTCTGAACTGTCTTTTTGGTCTTGTACAACCAATATTTAAAGGGAAATTACATAATTGATTATGAGATATACTTGCTACAAGTGGCTAATTCGAATTAAACTTGCAATAGGATTGTTGGATTCTTGATAATTTGAATTTAGACTTGTAATAGGACTGCTAGAATCAAATCAAGAGTCCTACTGCATTTCGATAACATAGTTTGACTCCACCTTTGACCATGAGTTTAGGCACGTTTTTCTGTTGATCTGGACTGAGTGAGTAGGATAGAATCCATGTAGGTAGCATTCTAGAAACACCCATGTGGCCCAATCCTCCAACTGACACCTGGAACATATTCAACCACAAAAATAGCCGCGGAATGCCTGATCAGCTATGAAACGTCTGTATTATGTAGCTATACTGCACAAAATTATTAAAACAACCAAAACCATGAAAATACAATATGTTAATCATTTGTATGTAACTTTTAAGCAATCTTAATCATTCTTCATTGATTTTTAGGCTTATGAAGTGATAAATAAATGATGAAATGGAGTGAAGGTTTGCAACAGAGAAGACAATTTTAGGGCTCAACATACCCCCACTACAAAACTCTTGCATGTCCTCATGCAATTCCATCAAAATTTTATTCCATGTGCTCTCAAACCTATGCTAGAACATCCAACCTTATCTTTCTTCTTCTTTTGGTGGTTAGTGTCACTCTGGGTTTTCTCATGAATAATTTGAACTTGAGATTTATGAGGGCCCTGTTCAGTTTCTTATTTCTCTTCTTTAGCTTCCTATTTTCTTTATGCAGTGTATCCAATTGTAGAGTGAGAGTATCATTCATAGAATTCTTCAATTTAATTTGTTCTCTCAAGATTTCATTCTCATTTTTGATATGTCCGTTCAGTATCTCCAATTCATAGTTATCTTCTCATAAGTTTTCTATTGGAGGTTCTTGTGGACTGAGGGATCTTCCTTGATTTTCTGAGGCATTTCTTTCCAAAGATTCCACGTAATCATAGATTTGTTGTTGAACTGTGTCTATATCAGGAGTTCTTCTATGAGGGTCTTCTTCAAATTGATGTAAAGGAGATCTATCAACTGGTGTTTGAACTAGAGTGTCTTCATCTTCAATATTTATAATTCCTGTGTTCTTGACCAATGTATTTTTCATTATTCCTTTGAGCCTAGAACTTCTCCTTAACTTTGGTGGATTTTCATTTCCTTCATCATTATATTTTCTTGGTATCTTCTCTTTTCTCTTAACCCTAACCTGTTTCCTAATTTTTTCCAACTTTTCAGAAATCAATTCTTCACTCTCTTCTTGTGATGATGTATCATGTTTATTTTCAACGGGCTTACCAATTTTTGTTCTCTTGCTTCTCCTAATAGTTTCTTCTTTAGATGATGTCTCCTCTAACTCCTGAAAATGATTTCTTAGCAGAAACTCTTCCCAGTTATCTCCTATTTTCTTCATATGGAATTCAATCAGATTTTTAACTAGACCATGGTGGTGTAGAGTATTTTCTAGAAATTGGACTCTTTTGTGAACATTGGAAGCCATTATTTTCAGGCTATTAAGCAAGAAGAAAGGTAGATTTATTTCTCCATCTTTTATGAAATTCATCAACAGCCTGATATGATAAACATACATTGTACCAAATCTACCTTCACATGTTATAAATTTCTGCAAAATTAGCAGCATATTTCTCCACTTACTTTTCAAAGCAGTGCTTGGAATTCCTTTTCTAAAGATTGAAACATCCATACCTGGATTTTTCACTATCTCCTTCCAAGACTCATTATGAAATTCCTTGTTCTTGAACAACCATTCTCCTTGCCTTGGGAGTCTTGTTTCCTCAGCCAAAAATTATTATGTTATTGTGAATTTGATGTCTCCAATCTCTACTTCCGCTCCATCAAAAGATCTAGCAAATGATTTTGTAATCTCCTTATGGAAGCTATCAAATTTTCTATAAAATTCAACCATCCTGCTTGATGTAGTAGCTCCCTGACTTGTGGATATCCCTCCAGATACTTGACTCTTGCTAGCTCTGTTCTAACAATTAGACCCATTCTTTACCTGTACAGAGTATCTTCCTCTTCATATTTACTTTCTTATGCTTAAATATAAATTGGCCGCAAAGTGTAATGGAGGTGAATGGATGGAGGTAATTAAGCTATGAGGGAAAATGAAGTGGCTGCGAATATGATGGAGAATTTATGATGAACTTGTGGTGAAGTAAGTGAATGATACAATCTTAAGGAGATGTGGACTAGTAGGTTACGTTTGTGATTATGATCGTTAGTCATTAATCAAGGTTTTAATGAGGGCCGTTATGGAATTTTGGATAAGGGATATGGCCAAGATATGTTAATCAATTAGAATGATAGGTTGTTTAGGAAACATATGATTATACACATTGTATCTATTTCATGTTTTAACTTTTTTTCTATTAAAATAATTTTCACAATTTACCTCAGAATTTTGACCTTGTTAATTGTTGTGCTTGATGTTGTTCCTTTGCTCCTCTTTTAGCATGTTGGTCTTCAAAACATAATCCTTCAATTTCCTATAATCATCATCTATTTTTAGGTTGTACAATTATGTCACAACTGCTGAATAAGATGTGACTGCAACATGCAATCTGTAAAAAGAAATGAAATATGGCTACAGAATATGGATGTGAAATGAAATGGAGTGAAAGTGGAATATGACTTGTGAAATGGAATGAAAGTGGAGTGAGATGGAGTGAAAGTGGAGTGGAATTGTAAAATGAAATAAATTTTGCAATTTCTCTCAAATGGTACATCAGACTTCCCTGATATTTTTTTGATGTTGTTACCATTATTATTATGCATCTTTCGACAAAAAATCTCAACCATTGGTTGCACGGATCTCCCGAAAAATGAGAAATGGCTGTAGGTGAAAATGGCCAATTTCTTGAAGAATACAATATGAAATTTTCTGGAATTTTCTGTGTTTATTTTCCCTACCTCAATTCATTTACCATAAAAATTTCAGGACCAACGAATGCACGGTTTGAAAGTTATGATAAAATAAATTTCTTCCATGTTTCACCCTTCATGCTGCCCAATGTTGCAACAAAAAAATACACCACAAACTCATTTTAAGGCTGAATTGAGTGATTCAAAAGGAAAAATGTGTATTTTTATCTTTTCTACTACCAAATGCTTTCATAATTTCATTTTGATGAAGAAAAGGTGATACTGTGCAAAAATACCAAAATCTATCCTAATCTTTCCATAATGTTGAAAAATGAAAATCTGCCTTAGAAACCCATCTGAAATGTCCTTCAAAATTGCTTATTTTTAATTCTGTCCGCATCTTACTCAATTTATCATATTCTGAGAAAACCTATAAGCTCAGAATTTTTTAATTTCTGCTCCAATCTCTTGAAATATTTGTGCCAAAACTGCCTCTGGAAAAAGTTGCAAAAACAAAAACAAGCTGCTACAGCAATAGCTACTGAAACTGCCACTTTCCGCATTTGTTGTTGAATTGAAAAAAATATGAAGATGTTGCTACAAGAAACTAATAAAATGTACCGATGCAAGTTTTTGTGGATTCCATAAAACCATTAGTCTTCATCGAAGCCAAAATTCATGGTACAATTCTTGCCATGCGAATGAATGTGTCAAAGTCGAGCATGAGAAGAAATCATTGGATTACCGATCAATGATGAAAATCATTAAACAATGGGAGACAACTCATTGATAATGTAAATGAGTGTCAAGGTACCTGAGTGCATCTTCACAGGGATGAATGACTGTGTTGAAGCTGAGTCACCTGCAAGGTTTGACAATCAAGAGACATTGTTGTATTTGCACTTTTATCAATGAGGAGGCTTGCCATTGATGTATGCAAGCTCCAAGACACTCCGAATAATCTCTGATCTTGATCCCAGATAAAGTGTTGAGGTCGATGGGACAAGATCTGTTGGAAGGTGGACCTTAAGGAATTCCACATCATCCAACTCGAGCATAGAACCAAAAATGATTTGAAGAACCATGAAAGATTGAAACCATCATGAAATTGCAGAACTTATTGTGAACTTTTCTCGCAAGTTTCCTAGTTTTCAAGCAAAGCTCATGTCCAATTGTGCCAGCAAGCTGGTTTTCAAAATAGGACTTATTTTTCTCTTTACTTTTTTTTTTATATATATATATGTCCTACTCTACTTGAAAAAGAAATCTTATTCAAGTATATGAATACTTCCAATGAAACCATGTCTGTAATAAGATGATAGATAAACTCATATGCGGGTTTGAAATATATTCTTTGATATGTACCCGTATATGAGAGACCAATTGCCTTGATTGAGATGATATCAGAAGATACTGAAGAATTGAGAATTGGGATCCGATGACTCTCCTGAACCAAGATTCAATGTAATCTTGTATTCCTTGGCTTCCTGATATCATGTCATGAAAGTCTTCAAAGATGTGATCTTCATTTATAGAATCTGGTGATAGGTAGGCATGAAACTTTTCAATATCTGGTTCCAATAACTTCTTTTTATCAACAGACATCCATGATTCTTGGACCTTATATGAGTCTTCTTCTTCTGGTTTTTGTTCTTCAATGATTTCTGGTGAATCATTTTGAAATACCTCAAAATTGTAAGTTGATTGAGGTGTTTTATTGTTGGGGATATGAAATGGTTGTGCATGTAGTGGAGTGGGAATGTATATTTGGGGTGATTGTGTGGATGACAATGGGAAAGGTTGAATTGAGGTCAAATGAGGGTGATATTGATGTTGTGGTGGAGGTAAATGGTATGGATAACATTGATCATGGTATTGAGGATAGAGAGGGAAAGATTGAGGATATGGTGGATTTCCTTTGTAGGGCCTTTGCCAAATTTGTTGCCAAGATTGATTTTGAGGTTGGGATTGAGATGGCCAAGGTTTCCAAGGTTGGTTTTGAGGTTGGGATTGATATTCCCAAGGTTGCCAAGGCAAGGGTGTTTTCCAATTACCTTGAGATTGTTGTGCATAACCTTGAAACTGTGCATAAGGATTGCATCATATTGGGTTGATGAGGCTGCCATAGTCCTCTTGGAGCTACATAACAAAGTTGCTCTTGTGCTTGATTTGCTCCATTATCATTCTAGTAAACTTCCTTCAACCCTGGTAATGATGGGAAATCTTCAGTAGTATGTGATCTTGCAAAAAATTTACACATTTTAATGTTATCAAGTGGACATTCATGCACAGCATGTTTCTTTCTACATTTAGGGAAAAATATAAATGAAGCAACTTTTTTCTTGTTTTGCATTATTAGCATGTCATTTTGTTCATTTAAATTACCAAAAATGTTTAGCAAATTGCTAGGTTCAGTTTGACTTACCAATCTTGATGCCGAATTACTTACTCTTGCCATAAATGGATCTTGAGGGGATCTTACATACTTTTCTTTTCCTCTTTATATGTTCTTGCATAGTTCACAAATTTCTTGAAATGGTAATTGATAGGCATCTCCTTTTCCCACAAGATTAAGAAGATCAATCCATTCATCCTTTATAGCATTTAGTAGGAGTTTTTTTAATGCATCTGATCCTAAATTATGCAATTTAGATCTTTTGATATCATAGGTAAATCTCTCCACTAAATCTTCTAGGCTTTCATCATCTTTTTGGTTCATCTTAAGGACTTCATTTCTAAGGTCATGTTGCATGCAATAATCTTTATATTTTTCCAAAAATACTCTTTTCATATCATCCCCTGTCCTTATAGAATTTGTTCCTAATTTCATGAACCATCTAAGAGATCTATCCTTCAATGTTGCTAGAAACAAATTCAATTTTTGAATGTGCAATGAGTAGCCATAAGATCTACAAATTATTTCAAATTCAAAAAGAAATGTTTTCAGGACTTCTGATCTCATACCTTTGAAGTTAGGAAGTACAAATGGATGGATGTTCATTTGAACGTTGATATCAGTTTCTTGAATGGGAAATCCAAAAGGATCTTCCTCATTGTCATCATCTCCATCCATTTCTTCAACCTCCTTTGTCACCTCTTCCTCTACCTGCAAAAATATGAATTCATGATGTCGATGTGTGGCTCTTACTACACCACATGATACAGTGGGTGTGGTAGGTGATTGAAGTTTTTTTTTTTTTTTTGGATGTAAGAATTAAAGTTACCTAGTTACACTTCCCCGACAACGGCGCCAAAATTTTTAGTCAATTTAGTGTCATAAATTGATAACATAAATTATCGACCAGGGCTAGTAAACTGATGAAGTGTAATGCACTATATGTGCCTAAGTATCCATTTTCTTACTTTTTTGTTTTTAGTGTTTTATTGATGTTTTCGGGTTTTTATGTTTGATTCTTAGTATGCTACTCTATGCTAAAAAGATGGAGTTAAATCTATGTCAAGTGGTAGAAAAGGAAATGTTAATAAATGAATTAAAACAATGTTTATTTTCAAGTTCTGTTCCTAACTAGAAAATGATGAAAACAGAGAGTCCTAATCCATGGATATTATATCTTCTAAGTGAACATTCATGAAATGAAAAGTAACTCAAAACACTACAACTTAATCTAATTCATTTAGTTAGAGATTTGTTGGAAGAGCTTGTGAAAAAGATTAATTCTAATGCAATGAGGATCTCCTAAACATAAAAGGAAATGCTGAAACAAACAGTAACTTAGAACATTACAGTGAAATCTCATTCATTTGATAGAGGTTTATTGGAAGAGCTTGAGAAAAATATTACTATAATGTAGTAAGGATCTCCTATGAAATGCTAAAACAACTTATAACATTACAACTAAATCTCATTCATGAGTTAGAGGTTTATTGGAAGAGATTTTGAAAGAGATTAATCATAATGTGATAAGGATCTTGTATGAAACAAAACGATCAATAACTCAAAATATTACAACTAAGTCTCATTCGCAAATTAGAGGTTTATTGGAAAAGCTTTTGAAAGAGACTAACTGTAGTATAATGAGGATCTTATTTTTAACTAAATATCAGAAAATGAAATGCTAATGACTTAGAATATTACAATTGAATCCCATTAATTTAATGGATATGTTTTGGAAGAGCTTGAGAAAGAGACTAACAGCAATATCATGAGGATCCTTTATCTAAGCAAATGACATGAAACATAATGCTAAAAGATATGATTTCAGAAAGCAGTCTAAGTAAGGAAATATGACAAAACATAATTGAAAATGACTTATCTAGAAAACATGTAAATCCTCCTCGAATAACAGGGGCCCTCTGCTATCAATTTGTCATTAGTCCTTTAACTCCTCAAGGTTGTAATCAAAACGGCATCAAAGGACTGATCTTCTTTATTAAAAAAGAGTATGGAAAACAGAGTATTCACTTCAAATCTGAACTGTACTGTACTTTTTTTGAACTGTCTTTTTGGTCTTGTACAACCAATATTTAAAGGGAAATTACATAACTGATTATGACATATACTTGCTACAGGTGGCTAATTCGAATTAAACTTGCAATACGACTGTTGGACTCTTGCTAATTCGAATTTAGACTTGTAATAGGACTGATGGACTCAAATCAAGATTCCTACTGCATTTGGATAACATAGTTTGACTCCACCTTTGACCATGAGTTTAGGCACATTTTTCTGTTGATCTGGACTGAGTGAGTAGGATAGAATCCATATAGGCATCATTCTAGAAACATCCATGTGGTCCAATCCTCCAACTGACACCTGGAACAAATTCAACCACAAAAATAGCTACGGAACGCCTGATCGGCTATGGAACGTCTGTATTCGGTAGCTATACTGCACAAAATTACTAAAATAACAAAAACCATGAAAATATAATATATTAATCATTTTTATGTAACCTTTAAGCAATCTTAATAATTCTTCATTGATTTTTAGGCTTATGAAGTGATAAAGAAATGATGAAATGGAGTGAAGGTTTGCAACAAAGAAGACAATTTTAGGGCTCAACAAATGGAATTGTCACTATTCTATGATAATCAAAGATACAAGAATGAGAAAATTCTCATTATTGGATTTTCTTTTTGTTGGTAAATATGAAGCTCTATCAAGCCACAAGACAAGCTAGATAACCACCAAAATAGACTAATTCTTGATTCTCTCTCTCTGAGCTAAAATTAGGAGCACCCCATTTGACTATCCTTAATTCCTCACTATTGAGCTACTTCACAGTGTCTTTGAGTAGACATGCCTATGCCTTTTTTTAGGATTTGATCCTCTGTAAAAGTTGTTCCTCATAGTTGATTGTATTAACTGGGTTAACTTCCTTTCCAATCATTAGCTCTCTATGTATAAGTATATGTTTTGTGGTCCCTTTGCAAGTTATTAAAAAATTGGAATGAAAGCATAAATACAGAGACATCAAGCTAAAATTTGATCAAATTTTATTAGTAAAATATATATAATTTTTATTTTTGTGAATAATGAGAAAGGTTATGCATTATTTGGTACCAGTATAGATCTGAACTTTTTTGTTTCTATTCTTAATAACTAATTCTTATGATAATGTGGCATACATGTCCATCCTCAACAGTCAACCTCAAATTCATACAAGTAATGTATTTGACTTACAATTGTCAACATGAAATCCTTCAACTATGAGGCCATGAGCAGGGATTTGTTCTGTGAAAGTCACCCAAGACTTGCAGCTAACCTAGAATGAAAACATAAGCACATGTGTTCCACCAGGGGAAAACATGTTTCTAGGGAGATATGAACCCTGTTAGGGACAATGACGGCTCCCTACTTTCATTGACCTTGAAACCCTCCATTGACTAGTTTTTAGCATTCTAGAAATACATGTCTCCTTGTTATTTAGATGTATTTATGTGGAATTTTAGAGTTTGATTTACAGGGAAATAATTTTAATTCCTGAAATACTTTGTCAATGATTGTTATTCATTTATAAATATGTTTGAAGAATATTTTTTGGAATAAAATCAAAATGTAACAAGTACCACTACTTACAAGGGCATAGTTCTAATGTGACTCCTTATTCAAGTTCTAGAAGCAACAACAAAGTTAAGGGTCCTGTGATTTGGGGAGTTGCTAAAGGGATTGATGCACTAATGCTTCTTCTTTCTATCTGTTGCTTTGTTCTTCAACGTTGTAGTGGGTAAACTGGTGACAAGCAACCTAGATGGTTTCCCCTACCACTCTATGGTGGTAATTCACACACCATTGGGAGCAAAGTTTCAACTACTCCTAGAAAGAGTGGTACTGGAAACTACGTTTCATCTGCACCTTCTAGTTTTTTCATACATTTTAGCTTTGTAGAGATACAAGAGGCTACCAAAAGATTTTATGAGTCACAAATTATTGGTGTTGGTCGGTTTGGTAAATTTTATGAAGGAGATATTGATGGTAGTGGCGTTAAGGTTGTAGTTAAGATAGGAAACCCGATAGTAGAAAAAGGTATCCATGAATTCCAAACAAAAATTGAGATGCTTTCTTATTCGTTCCTCTAAATAAAATTGTGAGATGATTTTCATTTATGATTACATGGCCAAGGGACCACTGCGAGGACACTCGTATGGTAACATCAATTTGACTCCTTTATCATGAAATACAAGATTAGAAATATGTATTGGGGTTTCTCGAGGTCTTCATTATCTTCACACAGGGGCTACTTGGACCATCATACATTAAGATGTCAAGACCACAAATATACTTCTTGATGAAATTTTGGTTGAAAAAGTTTCATATTTTGGATTATAAAAAATGGACCCAACTCTTGACCATACTCATGTTGGCGTTGTACTCAAAGGTAGCTTTGGTTACCTGGACCCATAATATTATCGTAAGCATCATCTCACTAAAAATTTAGATGTTTATTCATTTAGTGTTGCGTTGTTTGAGGTGTTTTGTGATCGACATGTTATTAATCCTTCTTTTTCTAGAGAACATGTAAGCATTACTAAATGAGCACTGCATTATCAAAGAAAGGGAATTCTGTAACAAATTATAGATCCTTGTTTGAAAGGTCAAATAAATCCCCAGTCCCTTACGAGGTATGGGGAGGTAGCTGAAAAGTATCATGCGAAGAAAGGGGTTGAAAGGAAAGATATGGGAGATGTTATTTGGGACCTAGAAGTTTCTTTGCAGCTCCAAGAAACTGCAATAGAGAATAAGCTGGTTGATGAAAACAAAAATAACTTTGTCGAAAATTGTCTTGACTACAACTCAAACAACATAGAAACTTATGTTGTTGATGAACCCAACACTGTGAAAATCACCAGAGGCCATAGTTTGGCATGTGAGGGTTTGGATGATGTAACTCCAAGTGCCATTTTTTCCCAACTAGTGAATCCACAAGGGAGGTAATTTAATTTCTAGATAGTAATTTCATGTTTCTTTATTAGTTGTAGCACATGTAGACATCAAGTTGCACAAAACATGGTAGCAATAGTTAGGTAATTGAAAATTTTCAGTGCTTTATCAAATACCTAATTTAATATCATATCCATGGCCTCTAAAGTGGTTCTTGTTAATATTCAAATACTTCAATGGGATAGAAAATTGTAAGTGTTCATTTTCATTCTTTGTGAATGTTATAGGTGAACTATTGTACTTAGCTTCCTTTATTGCACATTTGTATCGTGATACGACACATAATGTTTCCAAGATCTCAAAATGGTTGATCATTTTGAAAATAATTTCTTTGTAGGTGATCCAGGTGGATATTGGTGGCCACCCACGTATTCCACTTGGACCCCCACCATTGTTTCTTTCAATTTTTTAGTTTCCTTAATTGTAGCACAATTTACTATTTTTGGCATTTTTTAGGGTCCTAAACTTCCAAAACTGTTTTGACAGCCTAATTGTCATTTTTTTGGAAAATGGCTAAATTTTGTGGTCGAAATTACTAATCCTTGGATAGATATTTCTAACAAGGTATCATGCACCTCAAAAAATAATTGTATGCGAAAGTTACAACCCTTGGAAGTTGATGTACCAATTTACCCCAACGAGGGCCATAGTTTTGGGACTCGTCTCTTAGGGTTGGGTTTTTGAATGTTTAGGGTTTATTATTGTTTCTCAGTAATAAATAGGCCTTTGAGCCTCATTGTAACATAATTCAAAGGCATGTAGCCAAAATATCTCTTCTCAGAGATAAGCTAACATTGCCCAAGCTAGTTTATTTCCATTCTGTATGTACACATATTCAATTTCTTAGATATTAATAAAATGTTGTTTTATTTATGCTGAATCTCTATATTTATTTTTATAGTTGTATTCTATTGTGTTCCCATATAATTGTGGATCATTGGTATTAGAGAGGTCTTCTCTTTCTATGTTTTTCTTTGCATGTCCCCAATGACATCACAATATAAAGAGTTAGGGCTTGAACTAGTTGAACCTTTGCAATACCAACCTCGCAAACTCCGATGACCTCCCATGGTGGAATAAAAGAAAGACGAGAGAGGAGGAGATCCTTTTAAAATATTTCTTGAAGAAGCCCTCGAGCGACAAAGGAAGGTGGTGATGGACAACTTTGCGCAGATCCTTCTACAAATGCCCAAATACAACGCATATTCATTTGACAGCCACTCTGGAAGCACCACTCCACTTAAGGTACAATTCAAATTTGAATCCAAACATTTTAAGGGAAGATATATGCATATGTCGTATATAAATGGTTAAAACTATTGGAATGATATTTTCCGTTAATGATTTTTCCAATAGGGAAAATATTACTTTTGTACTCTCGAAAGCTACCACCCATGCCAATGACTGGTGGGAAACCTATTTTGGGTAGAAGGACGAGAGGAAACCCTCACTATTCTAAGCCATAATCACTTGGGATTCTTTTCAAGATTCCATCAAGAAACAATACTACCCTATCAGGATCTATGATGACATGTACATAGATTGGACTACGTTGTAGCAATAAAGAGAATAAGATGTGCATGAGCTAGCGAATATTTTCCATATGCTAGGCACAAACATGGGTATCAAATATTCTGAGAAACATCTAGTGTTGAAGTAGTGCGGTTGTTTTCACAAATAATTTTAGGAGGAGATGTATATCTTGGACATCTCCTTGCTTGGTGCATTATACCAATATGTTGCCAAGATTGAGCAGAAATTCAAGCAGAAGAAGCAAGACTTTGGATCTTCGAACCCAAATTAGAGAAAAAGCACCCCCAAGCCATAGAGAAATTGAGATATCTCGGTTAGGACCCCCCAAGGAAACTCCTCAAAGCCAGAAGACAAGGGTGACATGAAGAAAAAGAAGGACACTGACAAATTGTGTGAGTTACATAAAACTCCCACTCACAACATGAATGAATGTCGCACAAAGAAGGCACTGGTGGTCGAGATTAAAGACTCAGATATGGATGCATGGTCTTATTCTGAGTTGTAATGTGACAAGGGAATCGACAAGGGTAACCAGGTTATATGCGTAGTACCCACTGCAATGGTAGCCACCACCGAGCTCCAAAAGGTTGAACCTGGATATGTAGAGGAGGGGGGACACACCTCTTTCACTCGCAGATGTGGGTGAAGGGTTTGTGTTGCAATTCATTATCAACAATGAGATCTAAGAGAACCTAATTTCAGTAGAAATCATGAAGTAGTTGCGCCTACAAACCACACCACAGCAGTAGTCTTACACCATTGAGTGGCTTCACCAAGGATGAGATCTTCATGTTAGCCAACAGTGTTTCCTTCCACACAACATCAAGCCCTTCACATATGAGTTATTGTGTGATGCTACACATATTGATGTTTGTGATGTATTATTAGGCCAACCATACTTGTGGAAGCATCATGTTGTGTATGATTTGATGCCTCACACAGTTATTATTTCTTTGGGTAATACGTTATACAAGATATCGGAGGTAGCGCCTCATACGGCCATCTCTTTGATCTCTGCTAAGAAATGCAATAATATCATCTCCGAGACTGAGAATTTTTTTTCTTTCTAATTTTCTCTCAAACCAAGGGTAATATAGTGGCCACATCCATGGTCTCTGGGAAGGGTTCCTCCACGTAGCAGAAGCAGGTGGATAAGGTCACGAAAGAATATAGTGACATATTCTCCTCAACCACAGGGGCACCCTTGCACTTTCAGGTCCATAATTCGATCTATTTGAATCTTGGAGCACCTCTAACCAACGGGTGGATATATCGCCACTTCATCCTGGAAAATGAAGAGATGAAGTGGAAAATCCAAGAGTTACTGCAAAAAGGGCACATTATGTTATAACCAAAAAAGAAATGAAGCATCATTTGACAAGGTTAAATAGGTTCATGTGTCAAAAAATAGGGTTGTAGGATTCACTTTTTTTTCTTGGTCAAGGGAAATATTAATTTTTTCTAGTTTAAGGTTTACCCTAAGGTCTAAACCCACTCATTTTCAAACTCCCTCATGTCACATCACTCATCATTTTATGACTGATTTCAACTTCCAAGGTTTTTGTACCAAAAATTCGATTTTAGCCAGGAAACCATAGTTTTGTAGTGAAATACACTGTGAACAGTAACTTTTCGCTACGAAAATGCTAATAGTTTCGTAGTGAAAACAACCAAATTTACACTAGATACACTACAAAAGTGTGGTTTCCTATCGGTCTTGTCATTCTAGCTATTAGGTGTCAGAAAATCGTTGGGAAAGGTTAAGTTAGATGCCATTCGAGTCATGGAGGGATAAAATCAAGGTACATGCTCAGGTCTGAAGTCATCATGATCAGTTTACGTATGTATGAGTCATCATTGAGTCATGAGAAGACATCAAAACCTTAAATCCTTTCCTGATTTAGTCATTTCTCATTCCTCATTCCTTCTTGCGTGATATTGAGCTCTAGAGAGCTAGTGCACTAAGCCAAAGTTGTGGTTGGTGTTTTCAAAGGTTCACATTGAGCATCATCAAGCGAGATTGCAATTCATCAAGCGAGGTTGCAAATCATCAATTGAGGTTTTCAATACCTTAAAGAAACCATGGCAGAGAAAAGAAGGAGAAAGAAGGGTGGCCAATGCCTGAGATATGAACCAGTAGACGTGAATTTGATCAATGAAGACCCAACAGCAGTGGATGTCTTAAGAAGGAAAAATTTCCTACAGTTTTGTGAGAAATTACAAGGTTGTCATACACAGGTTTCCAAAGAGTTTGCTTTGAATTTTAGTGGAACAGCCACCAAACTGGGAATGCTCAATTTTTCTATCACACAAAAGGCTATTGCAGTTGATATAGAGATTCCAAGAGGACATGAGAAGTGGTTCAAATGTTTCAAGTTTAACATGGAGCAGTGCAAAGAGTTCATGAAGCCTGAGCATACTGAAATGGATCTCACCAATGATATTCCAAGGAGTTGCACAAAAGACAATTACTCAAAATTTTTGCTCATCATCCAAAAGTACTTTACTTGTGAAGGGAGATACCACAAATTCTACTCATATCATTTCAAGTTACTTCTGCACTTTATAGGTAATATTTCCCTTGATCTACCTTTCTATTTGCATAGAAGTTTGTCAAAAATTGCATATAAGGTCCAAGCAAAGTCTTAACGGAGTGAGACTTCATTATTTCATCATGGTTTAATGAAATTATTGGTTTTAGATGAACTTCAAAGGTTAGGCGGAGATTGGTCCTCCTTCTTGTTTGTTAGTGGGTTTGAGTTGTATGCTCTTACTTCTTCAAGAACTCCTAAACCTGGGAGAATTCCATCACCATTTGCAGCAGAACAGAGGGAACCATTGGTAGCAGAATCAAGTGAACCTGTAAGAGTAGAACCAAGTGAGCCAATTATGATGGAGCCAGAGAAATTGCAGAGTTTTGACACACCAAATGTCCCACCTGCAAAATAGAAGTCAAAGGTGGTCAAACCTACAAAAAAAAAACAAGATGTGAGTAAACAAGAAACAAAAAGGAGGACAAGGAGCCAAACAGTGGCTTTAGCAGAGAAAACAGTGGTTGTAGAAGATAAAGCAGTATCTAAAGGAAATCTTGAAGATATCTTAAATGCCATTTATATTCCAGGTTGAGGACATAGATGAAGGCAGAAAAAAGTTAAAAAAGGCTAAATCTGTAAAGAAATTCGAGTTTGAGGGAGAAGATGTAGGTTTCATGTTCCAAGCAAGAAAGCCTATGAAAAGGCATGCTAGGAAGCTTTTAGAGAGTAGTAAAGAGCTTCCACCACCTACTGACATAGTCCGACCACCATAGGAGGTCATTGACTTGTCATCACTTGTAGAGAAAGATAAAATTAACAAAACAAGGAAAGGAAAAGAGAAGGTGATGGAAAAAATAGAGTTGTAGCTCCTTGAAGAACAATTGAAATTGGCCATGTTGGGTGTGGAGCTTGATTATCTTGTTTATTTTGTATCACGGCGTTGGACCCCTGTACCTTAATGGGGCAGCAACGCCACCTGAAATTAAACGCTGCCCTGGGGAGTCCATGGGGGGGCGGCTGCGACTTTATGGAGCCCCCCCTGGCGAGGGGTTTCGGGGGCAGTGCCCCTGAAGCTAAAAACATATGTAAAATTTCCTTGTAAAAGTATGGTAATTTCTAGTCAATCTGGGCCATTCATTAGGCAAATGATGTGACGGTAGAAGTTATGTTTAGTTTAGGGTTTTTTTTCCCTAGAAGGCAACCCCTCGCTTGTATGAGGGTATTGTATCACGGCTGTGTATTGTATGCGTATTCTCAAAGAGAGAAACATAGAGGGAGACTGTGAGAGAAAACAAAGGATATTACAACTGATCTATTGTAGGTTGTGTCTCTTCATTTTACTGGATAATAGAAAGGAAGGACTGCCTATTCGGGGTGGACGTAGCACAAACTGGGTGAACCACGTATATCTGTGTCTCTCTGGTTTTATGTGTTTTGTGTGCTTATGTTTTCCGCATATTTTATGTGTTTCATTGCTCTATAATATTTAATTTTCTAACAACTGGTATCAGAGCCGAAGGTCTATTTGGCTGATAAACTCTCAGGAAAGAAGGGTTCCTGGTTCGAGTGGGAGCAATGGCGAAAGATTGTAAGTTTAGGGTCGAGAAATTTAACAGCCAAAACTTCCAGCTATGGAAGATGCAGATGGAATATTATCTATATCAGAAAGATCTGTACCTACCATTGATCAAAAAACAAAGAAGCCTACGACTATGACAAACACAAAATGGGATATTCTTGATAGAAAGGCACTCGGAACAGTACGGTTGTGCCTCGCAGCATCGGTAGCCTTCAATATTTCGAAGGAAACAACAATAGAGGGTTTGATTAAGGCATTGGAAAAACTATATGAAAAACCCTCAGCCTCAAACAAGGTATTTCTTATGAAACGTTTATTTAATATGAAGATGTCAGAAGGTGGATTTGTTGCAGACCATTTAAATGATTTTAATACAGTTACTAGTAAGTTAAGTTCTGTAGGGGTAAAATTTGATGATGAAGTTAGAGCTCTGTTATTTTTGTGCTCATTGCCAGAAAGCTGGAATGGTTTAGTTATGGCCATTAGTAACTCTATCTCTGGATCTAGTACTTTAAAGTTTGATGATGTTGTCAGTGCTATCCTTAGCAAGGAAATGCGACAGAAAAGCTCCGGTGAGACATCGGGTAATGCCTTGAGTGCAGGGTCTAGGGGAAGAAAAATGGAAAGAGGAAAGAGCTCAGGATATTAGAGTAAATCAAGGAAAGAAAAATCCAAGTCCAGATCAGGGATAGTGTGCTGGAAATGTGGAAAGAAAGGTCACCTAAAGAAAGACTGTATATCTTGGAAGGGAAAGTAAGGAGACACACAACAAGAAAACAATCATGAAGAAAATGTGACAGGTGACGTGTTACAAGATTCTTTGATTCTTTCTTTCGAAAATGTTACTGATTCTTGGGTTGCAGATTCAGGGGCCTCATTCCATGCCACACCTGATAAGAAATATTTTCATGACTATGTTCAAGGATATTTTGGACAAGTCCATTTGGGTGATGATAAACCCTGTAAAATTGTTGGAATGGGTAATGTTATTGTAAAACAACATAATGGAAACCAATGGATATTAAAGGAGGTAAGGCATGTTCCAAATCTGAAGAAAAATATGATTTCAATAGGGCAATTATGCAGTGAAGGTTGTGTGACAACTTTCATAGATAAAACTTGGAAGGTCACCAAAGGAGCGCTGGTAATAGAAAAAGGTGAAATGGTTGGTACATTATATTTATGCAATGATATTTCTAGCTCTATTAATGCTTAACTTCCAAAGGAGCAGATGCAACATTATGGCATCATAGGCTTAGACACATGCGTGAGAAGGGGATGAAGATTGTTCACTCAAGAAATTTGTTGTCGGGTTTGAAGAATGTTGATTTGGATTTCTGTGAGAATTTTATTTATGGAAAATAGAAGAGAGTCAGATTTCTTAGAGTTGGGAAAGAAAAGAAGAGCGAAAAATTAGAGCTTGTGCATGCAGATTTATGGGGACCTGCTTAGGTATCATCTCTTGGTGGCTCTCATTATTATGTTACTTTTATTGATGATGCAACTAGAAAAACTTGGATTTATTGTATTCAGAATAAATCTGATGTATTTGATACTTTCAAGAAATGAAAAGCTTTGGTTGAGATTGAGACAAGAAAGAGGTTGAAGTGTCTCAGATTAGACAATGGAGGTGAATATTGTAGCAAAGAGTTTGATAGGTACTGTTCAGAGAGAAGACAGTTCCAAGAACACCACAAGAAAATGGTGTGTTATAAAGGATGAACATGTTAGCCATCAGTAAATTTTTTCATAGCAAATGATGGCTAAAATAGGTCTTTAGTCTTCAAGAGATTATTTTCATAGAAAATTTCTCATTCTTGAACCCTTCTAGTGTTTTCTAAATTAAGAGTAATATTTACTGTTTTTTCCTTCAAAAAATACTCAAGAAGACCTGTTGTATAAAGGAGATTGTTTTCAGCCATTTTCCCCATCTTTTCACCTTCATAGTTTCCTTCAAAATCCCCTCATATCACTCATTTTTCCCCTTTACATATCCCTCATTTTCCTCTGTAAAATCTATCCTTTCCTCTCATTTATCCTCCATTCCCTTTGAAAAAAACCCATTTTTACCCTCCATTTCATCAAAAATCCCTTTTAAACCATTAAAACCCCTTTATAATGGTTTAAACTCCCTTTTTACACTTATCGGAACAGTAAAAAACCCCAAAAAACACATTTTTGGGCCTATTCCGACCTTTTTCAAACATTGGGTTTTAAGCCCCCTTTTCTTAAGCTCCTCTTCCCTCCCCTACCATAAAACCTTGCGCCTGCGACCAAGCGTTAGCCCCTATCGCCATCGTGCATCGGCGTTCACATTTCTTCTTCCCCCCTACCCTTTTTTTCTGATGGACCCATCTCTTGAGGGCTTAAAACCCCAGCCCTTGTTTCTTTAGCTCCTGGTCCTTTCCTTCTCCACCAGACCCCTTCCTTCCCCATTCTTTAAGCCCCCATCGGCATCAGCAAATCATATTTTTTCTTCATTTCCCTTTCTTTTTTCCTCCACCGATGAATCAACTTCCAATAGGATTTGCATCGTTGATCTACCAAGATCAACAACTATCATCACTCTACTTCATTGCCCCTTCAACCTGTTTCATTGTTTCCTCAGGAAAATCCCACCGTTGATCTTATTGATCCAATAGCTACGCGCTCCCTGTATATCCCCTTTCCCTTTGCTCTTCTGACGCATCACGACCGTCGAAACACCCAATCTAACGGTCATTATCACTTCACCCTTCATCTTGCTTTATAAACATACTCGTGCTACCAAACAAAATATGTGATGTCACTTGTCGGACCCACCTTCCACCACGCAAAACATCTCTCAATTTCTGCTCGACACATATCCTCCACCGATCAACTTCACTCCTTCACGCTCCCTCTCCACCATCGATCTGCATCCCTGCAGACCGGACAGCTGACGCACTCTGACCACAAAAATCTCCCTAGCATGCAGCTCGAACGTGAAATCAGTGTTATTGGGAGGACACGTGTCGCTCGATAGACAATATCACGTTCGTTCAGGCGTAAAATACAAACCACTCATTTCATGCACGAAAACTATTCGTGGTTTCGCAAAAACAATTTTCCATTTCCCTACCATAATTCGATTTTTAACCCGTTTTCTTCATATTTTCGCCTCTCCGCCATGGAATTTCCTCCTCCGCCTGCATATCCTGCTCCCCTGCACGTTTCTCCTCCGCCTTCGCCTAACCTCTGATAGCAGTCTACCCATCCCTCGCAGGTTTTATATAATGGTTTGTTTGTTTTATGCAGGTGCAATGGCTATCAAAGCTAAAGACCACCCCATAGCCAGACCAGTGGCGGAAACCCCTCATGATGACGATCCTTGGGGTTTAAAATGCAAAAGGGGAGGTGTGTGGCCTTCATGGTTTGACCAGTGCCTCATGAGTACTGGTTATACAATCAAACCCTCCAGCATCAAAGAAAGCCACCTGTACACTGAAAATAAAACACAAGAAGATAAAGTGAACATAGAGATTAAAAGGTTAAAGGATGAAGGTTAAAGTCAAAAGCTCGAAGATCAAAAGGCTTAAACTAAGAAAATTATGGATAAAGTGCAGTGATTAAAGAAAGAAATAAAAGCTGAAGACTGAAGGAAAAATAGATTAAAGGTTAATACAGTCAGCAAAGGAACAAAAGCCCAAAGATGATTATAAAGGCCTTAAAGCATAATCAGAGGCCTAAATCAGTGTTTAAAGCAACAAATCAGACAGATCACCCAAAAGAATGCTTCAAATTCCAAATCACCGAAGCAGTTACTCCTTCAAATATTAGAAATACCACCTAAAGTTTTATTTTCCTCAAAAGAATACAAATTTAATGTACAGTAAGAGATATTTTCCAAAGACAGCTCAGAAAATAATTACAAGCCTACCAAAGCCTCCAAAGTCAACAAAAGTGACTGATGTAGATAAAAGTTAATGTAAAATTAATTAAAACAGAGTTAAATATCTGAAATCTTCTCCATAAGGCCTCCCAAAGGTCAAGAAGCATTTACTCTGTATTAATTGAATAGTTGGACCTTCTTTTCACTCCACCTCCTCAATCTACCTATATATATCATATGAGGAGTTCATTGTAAATGTTGGTTGAATACTTATTGAATGTAAATAGCTGTTGAGGCTGTTGAAGCTATGTTAGTATTTGAAGAAAGATAGGCTGAGAAGAGAAGTTTGAAGTTGTAAAAGACCCACTGGACTTGAAGATTGTAACTGGTTTGAACACAAATATACAAGTTGATTTATGGGATCTTGGTCTATGTCAATGGTGATGTTTTTCTTACTGTAATTGTTATTTTTCTCATGTTTTCCATACTGTCCACTTTTTTTGATAAAGAACAACAAATATAGATTAGGATTTACTGCAAAGTACCCTAAATCTCACTCATAAGCTTTATCTTTATGTTTTCTTCTAAATATGTGTTTGGAAATTATTTCAATAGAGTATAACCAGTCAAGGAATGTTGGTGAGCCCATGTCTTGCTGAGTAAAACTTGAGATATTGTTCTTGAATGATATTTTCATTGCATGCTAAGTAAAGTTAAACTAGGGAAGTCTATGGTTAGCCCTGTCCTCTAGTGTTTTCTCCAATAGCTGTTTTGAAAGTTTTTCCTTAAGAGTATGCCGAAAGAAGGCTAGGTTAAAATTCATTACCTGATATTAGGCTACTTTTTATGTTTATCTTGAATGTTTTCCTTAAGAATATGCCGAAAGCAAGCTAGGTTAAATGTCCTTACTTGATCTTAGGTTATTTCTTTGTTTATCTTAAATGTTTTTCCTTTGAGAATATGCTGAAAGTGGACTAGGTTAAAAGTCCTTACTTGATCTTAAGCTATTATTTGTTTTCCTTTGAGAGTATGCTGAAAGCAGGCTAGGTTAAAAGTCATTACTTGATCTTAACTTGCCCTTTATTTTCTTATGTGTTTGCTTCTTTCATCACATTTCTTAATGTTCCACACCATAAATCAACTTGAAGAGATCCTTTGATATAGATGACTTGCCCCATATACCACACTTGAAACTTGTTGTGCAATTAAATCCTTTTGTGACTCCATAGCCCAATGGATTGATACTATTTCTTACCTATCCTATCAGCTAAACCATTCTTTCAACTCACTCACACCTTTACCATTCAAAAGACTTCCTTCATTTTGAAGATATTCATCCCAACCAAAACAAACAAAACCCGTGTACTTCATAACTAGCCTAATATCATATCTTAAGCCTTAAAGATATATCCTTTGAAAAAACTTATTTAGAGAGATCCCTCTTTGAATCCAGGAGGGCTAGATCCTAGGATTCCAAGGTGGTTTTGATGTAAGCTCTGCAGCATTTGTTCTTGCCAATCTTGAAAACTATGGAGACCTAAAATAGTGGCGACCATACTGGGGAAAAATATTGAGTAATAGATAACTTCACAACTCAATGAACCTCTATTCTTAAATGATACAAGTGTCACCAAGACTGGTTATTATTGATTTTTGATGGTGAAGAATAACCAAACCTTGAAAAAAAGTAAAATTCCTTCACTTGGCGACTCCACAACTTCCAAAAGACCAAATGAATCCACTGGTAGAAGACTCTGAACTGGTTGAATAGACACAGTGACCTCTCTTCTGATTTACAAAAATTATTCCAAGGATACAATGAAGATATGCCCTAATGAGTAGAGATCATATACTGAGGTTCCCACATAAGATGCCCCAAATGTGTTGCGATGATAACCTTCCTGTTTTTCAAGTTGAAAATTTTGATGACCCATTGTTACATCCCATCAAATTTCATATACATGTATGGAAGGTGAAGAATGAATGGCATGAAGACTGCCTTATGAAAATGTTCATGTTAACATTAGAAGGAAAGGCAAGGGATTGGTATGAATGGTTAGAGTCTAAGAGCTTGTTTTCTTTCAAAGACATGCACCAAGTATTCTATGAAGAATATAAAGAAAACCCTTCATCTTTATCATGGACTGCAAACTGTTGTGATCAATCTCAACACATCATATAATACCTGTTAGATATTGATGAGGATTTGGTTAATATGCATCCTGAGGATATCGTACCAGCCATCCATGAATTTCATACCCAAGACAACTATCATAAAAACCTAGATTAATTAGTTGAGGAATAAATTAATCAAGAAACAGAAGAAAATCCTCAGGATCCAACTAAAAGCATAAATAATGATTCATCATCCCTTCTAGGTCAGGCTAATTTAAATATTGATGATCTAGAGCAGCCCATGTTTTTTCTAGATCAAGAACAAACTCAACCACTACAAGACCTAGACAATGAGCAAGACATGTATGATGATCAAGACTTTATAGAAGATGATGAGGAAGGTTGTCAAGAAATTCCTGATTGCCTACCTATAACTTTTGTTTTATTGTTAAGAGATCTTTACGAACAAAATGAAAATACTAATAGTGAGCAGTGCTTTGAGGAAACAAGTAGCCACTTAGAAAACATAGAATCTGATGTGGAAGGAGAACCAACACATATAGGGACTCTCCCCTAATGTTACAACTCCTTTCAGATTACACAAGAAGAGTGGCATCTTGATAATGTAGAAGAAACACCTCATGAACCCTGTATTCAAATTGAGTTTCATAATAATCAGGAGTTGTTTGAAACAGAAAAATATCAGGAAACAGTAGAAAATCCTCAAAGTTTTCCTACAAGCACAAGTAAGGATCCCCTAGAAGAGGCTCAAGAAGAGATGCAGCCTCAAAACCAGTTAACACAAAAGAAAGAGAGCTGTTGTACTTCTGCTCAAAGAAACACAGAAACATCTCCTCCTTTGACAGAAGAAGAAATCAATAAGATTATCAATAAATAGGCAGTCTCTAAATTTTTTTATAAAACAAACCCTCTTGCCCATTCACCTAATGAAATTTTTTGTAAAAATCTAGAAATTTCCCTTGTAGATCAGAATAAAGAAAGATCTGCTGAAAATCCAGTATGTTTTATTGGTGACATTACTTACATTAATGATTTTTCTAATTTTGATCTGTCTGATGATGATGTTCTCCAAATAGAAGTTGATCTTGCAGGACCATCATTAGTAGATTTGTGGGAGGAAGATCAGTTCCACCAACTCCGATAAATTAATGAGCCAAAGCAGGCTATTTATGATACTGATGAAGAAAGATTTAAAAATGTAGAAGAGGGCGAAGAATCTCTGAATCTCTGCTCTACTTCATTACAACTCATCAGTAATAGTTTCCATGTGATTAGGAATCAGCAGTCTTTCAGCTCAAAGGTTGAGGAGTAAAAGAAAGAGGAATTTCTTGAGCAGGATGAAGATAAGGATCTTTCTCTTGAAAGGGTTGAAGTAATAAAAAATACCCCTGGTCAAGAAAATGATGATCTCTTCACAGAGTACAATCCACTGAATTAGAGCATACCAGGACTACAAGAAGACAATACTGCAATATATGATGAGTCCTCCAGTTCAGATGATAATGAAGATAAGGAATAAGTTCTTCCTCAAAAGAATGTTAAGCTTGATCCGGTGGAGGAAAAAGTAAGCTTGGTTGAAACCTATCCTCCAAATATTCATAACTAGGCATTGTTTCAAAATCCCTATGCTCATTTCTTGAAGATATTTGAAGAAGGGATAAATATTTTTAGGAGAAATGTATCACCAAATGCAACAAATTTTTTTAGAACTGCCACTAAAGAACAAGTGAGATGGGAGTGGCCCTGTCTGTCCAACATACTCAAAGAGATGAGAAAAGACTAGTCATGGAACCATCTGATTTACTGAATGCACTGGAAGAGATAATTTGCCAGCTAAACATGTAAATATTCTAGAGTTAGACTAGGGTAGGTAGGAATGTCAATAAAGCTCAGCTTGTGAGCATTTAGTTATTTTTTTTCTTTTTTACTTTTAAATAAGAAAAAAGAGAAAATAAAAAAACAATAGAAAAAGAGAAAAAGAGGGCAGATATAAAAGAAGAAAGGTACAAACCCATACCAAAAAATAAAGAAAGGAAAATCTGAAAGTGTGCAGGCTTAAATGCCACTACTTGAAAAAGCACTGCTATTGAGTCATACAGCCTAGTTATGACTAGATAGGTTTCAATTTACTGCTGATAGGTTAGTGAAGAAGATTTTCCAAATTGTTTAATCTTGGCTTATCAGTAGACTAGATTAAGATAGAAAACAGAGCTTCAAACAAGCTTAAATCCTGAACTTGTAAGTTTGATGAAAGAAAATGGCTCTAATCAGACCAAAATCTGAGCCAAAGAAAAAGAAAAGAATGGTTCTAATACACTGAAAACTTGAACTAAAGAATCAAAAGAAAGAATGACTCTAAACATATCAAAATATGAGTCATAAGAAGAATGAAGGATATTCATAATTTTCAGATCTTAAGCTTTGTTTTAAATTTCTGTAAATTTCAGTCTATGTGTAACTTGTTTTTATGCCATAGTCTTACAACAAATCAGACAGCTTAATCCTGGTTTGTTTGTATTTAAATTTCTGTTTTAGAATATAGAGAATAAGATCTGTCAGACAGTTTAATCCTAGCAGATAGTAGCTTAGGTAGAGAATTAATGAGTTCAATTGTTTAATCTGAACTCATGGAAGAAATAAGAGTAGATTTAGATTAGTTTTCTTCTTTCAATAAAAGAATAAAATATTGATGTCAAAAGGTTTGCAAGTCCAAGTGCACCTTATGAAGAAAAAATGTTAGGAAAGTAGGCTGTGCAGGTAGGATGTTTGGGAGAAATTTGTTTGCTGATACAAAGTACTGATCATCTTTTTAAGCAGCATGATTAAGGAAGAAAGGGTTGTCAAGGATAAGGCACAAGCCTACATTCCAAAGATCAATTTCTGAAGTTCTTGACACCTCCAAGGAGCTTCCATCCCCAAGTGGAGCCACTGTTAGCCATCAGTAAATTTTGTCACAGCAAATGATGGCTAAAACAGGTCTTGAGTCTTCAAGAGATTATTTTCATAGAAAATTACACATTCTTGAAGCCTTCCCGTGTTTTCTAACTTAAGAGTAATCTTCACTGTCGTTTCCTTCAAAAAATCCTCAAGAAGACCTGTTGTATAAAGGAGACTGTTTTCAGCCATTTTCTCCATCTTTTCACCTTCATAATTTCCTTTGAAATCCCCTCATATCACTCATTTTTCCCCTTTACATATCCCTCATTTTCCTCTCTAAAATTTCTCATTTCCTCTCATTTATCCTCGATTCCCTTTGAAAAAAACCCATTTTTACCGTCCATTTCATCAAAAATCCCTTTTAACCATTAAAACCCCTTTATAATGGTTTAAAATCCCTTTTTACACTTATCGGAACACTAAAAAACCCCAAAAAACACATTTTCGGGCCTATTCCGACCTTTTTCAAACATTGGGTTCTAAGCCCCCTTGGCTTAAGCTCCTCTTCTCTTCCCTGCCATAAAACCTTGCGCCCATGACTAGGCATTAGCCCCCATCGCCATCGTGCATCGACGTTCGCATTTCTTCTTCCCCCTTACCTTTTTTTTTTTGATGGACCGATCTCCCGAGGGCTTAAAACCCCAACCCTTGTTTCTTTAGCTCCCGATCCTTTCCTCCTCCACCGGAACCTTTCCTTCCCTGTTCCTTAAGCCCCCATCAGCATCGGAAAATCATATTTTTTCTTCATTTCCCTTTCTTTTTTCCTTTGCCGATGAATCAACTTCTGATAGGATTTGTGCCGTTGATCTACCAAGATCAACGACTGTCATCACTCTGCTTCGTTGCCCCTTCACCCCATTTCATTGTTTCCTCAGGCAAATCCCACTGTTGATCTTATTGATCCAATGGCTATGCGCTCCCCATCTATCCCCTTTCCATTTTCTCTTCCAATGCACCGCGACCGTCGAAACACCCAATCTAATGGTCATTATCGCTTCACCCTTCGTCTTGTTTTATAAACATACCTGCGCTACCAAAAGAAACAGGTGATGTCACCTGCCGACCCCACCTTCCACCATGCAAAAAATATCCCAATCGGTGCTTGACACCTATCCTCCACTGCCCTATCCACCGATCAACTTCACTGCTTCGCACTCCCTCTCCACCGTCGATCTTCATCCCCGTAGATCGGACAGTTGATGCACTCTGACCACCAAAATCTCCCCGACGAGCAGCTTGGATGCGAAATCAGTGGTATTGGGAGGACACGTGTCACCTGACGGACAATATCGCATTCATTCAGGCGTAAACCACAAACCACTCATTTCGTGCATGAAAACCATTCGTGGTTTCGCAAAACCACTTTTCCATTTCCGCGCCATAATTCGATTTTTAACCCGTTTTCTTCATATTTTCACCTCTCCACCATGGAATTTCCTCCTCTGCCTGCATATCCTGCTCCCTCGTGAATTGCTCCTCTGCCTTCGCCTAACCTCTGATAGTAGTCTACCCATCCCTCACAGGTTTTATATAACGGTTTTTTTGTTTTATGCAGGTGCAATGGCTGTCGAAGCTAAAGATGACCCCATAGCTAGACCAGTGGTGGAAACCCCCCAGGATGACGATCCTTGGGGTTTAAAATGCAAAAGGGGAGGTGCGTGGCTTTCATGGTTTGACCAGTGCCTCATGAGCACTAGTTATACAATCAAACCCTCCAGCATCGAAGAAAGCCACCTATACACTGAAGAGAAAACAAAAGAAGATAAAGTGAAGACAGAGATTAAACAGTTAAAGTCAAAAGCACGAAGATAAAAAGGCTTAAACCTAGCAAATTATGGATGAAGCGCAGTGATTAAATAAAGAAATAAACACTGAAGACCAAAGGAAAAATAGATTAAAGGTTAATACAGTCAGCAAAGGACAAACAACCCGAAGATGATTATAATGGCCTTAAAGCATAATCAGAGGCATAAATCAGTGTTTAAAGCAACAAATCAGACAGATCACCCAAAAGAAGGCTTCAAATTCCAAATCACTGAAGCAGTTACTCCTATGAAGATCAGAAATGCCACCTACAGTTTTATTTTCCTCAAAAGAATACAAAGTTAATGCACAGTCAGAGATATTTACCAAAGACAGCTCAAAAATTAATTACAAGCCTACCAAAGCCTCCAAAGTCAACAAAAGTGACTGAAGTAGATAAAAGTTAATGTAAAATTAATTAAAACAGAGTTAAATATCTGAAATCTTCTCCATAAGGCCTCCCAAAGGTCGAGAAGCATTTACTCTATATTAATTGAATAGTTGGACCTTCTTTTCACTCCACCTCCTCAATCTACCTATATATATCATAGGAGGAGTTCATTGTAAATGTTGGTTGAATACTTATTGAATGTAAATAGCTGTTGAGGCTGCTGAAGCTCTGTTAGTATTTGAAGAAGATAGGCTGAGAAGAGAAGTTTGAAGCTGTAAAAAACCCACTGAACTTGAAGATTGTAACTAGTTTGAACATCAAATATACAAGCTAATTTATGGGATCCTAGTCTATGTCAATGGTGATGTTTTTCTTACTGCAATTTTTATTTTTCTCATGTTTTCCATACTGTCCACTTTCTCTAATAAAGAATAGCAAATACAGATTAGGATTTACTGCAAAGTACCCTAAATCTCACTGATAAGCTTTATCTTTATGTTTTCTTCTAAATGTGTGTTTGGGAATGATTTCAATAGAGTGTAACCAGTCAAGGAATGTTGGTGAGCCCATGTCTTGCTGAGTAAAACTCGAGATATTGTTCTTGAATGATATTTTCATTGCATGCTAAGTAAAGTTAAACTAGGGAATTCTATGGTTAGCCCTATCCTCTAGTTTTTTCTCCAACGGCTGTTTTGAAAGTTTCCCTTAAGAGTATGCCGAAAGCAGGCTAGGTTAAAATTCCTTACCTAATCTTAGGCTACCTTTTATGTTTATCTTGAATGTTTTCCTTAAGAATATTCGAAATCAGGCTAGGTTAAAAGTCCTTACTTGATATTAGGGTATTTCTTTGTTTATCTTAAATGTTTTTCCTTTGAGAATATGTTGAAAGCAGGCTAGGTTAAAAGTCCTTACTTGATCTTAAGCTATTCTTTGTTTTCCTTTGAGAGTATGCTAAAAGCAGGCTAGGTTAAAAGTCCTTACTTGATCTTAAGTTTCCCTTTTTTTTCTTATGTGTTTGCTTCTTTCATCACATTTCTTAATGTTCCACACCATAAATCAACTTGAAAAGATCCTTTGATATAGATGACTTTCCGCATACACCACACTTGAAACTTGTTGTGAAGTTAAATCCTTTTGTGACTCCATAGCCCAATGGATTGATACTGTTTCTTACCTATCCTATCAGCTGAACCATTCTTTCAACTCACTCAAACCTTTACCCTTCAAAAGACTTCCTTCATTTTGAAGATATTCATCCCAACTAAAACAAACAAAACCCTTGCACTTCATAACTAGCCTAATATCATATCTTAAGCCTTAAAAATATATCCTTTGAAAACACTTATTTAGAGACATCCCTCTCTGAATCTAGGAGGGCTAGATCCTACGATTCCAAAGGGGTTTCGATGTAGGCTCTGCATTTTTTGTTCTTGCCAATATTGCAAACTACAGAGACCTAATAGAATAGAACAATCATGGAGCGTGAAAGGTGCATGAGATTGCATGCAGGATTGTCTTTACAATTTTGGGAAGATGCTGTAGATACTGTTGTTTATCTAATAAATAGAGGGCCTTCAAGTTCCTTGGATGGTGGTATTCTAGAGAAACCATGGACAGGTAAAAATGTAAACTACTCTTTTTTAAAGCCTTTTGGTTGTGAGGCCTTTGTCCATATTAATAAAGAAAATATAACAAAGCTTGAGGAAAAACCAAAGAAATGTACCTTTATTTGATATGGTGTTAATGATTTTGGTTATCGCTTATATGATTATGAAAATCACAAAATCATTAGGAGCAGAGATGTAATATTCAATGAAAAGGTATTGTATAAGAATTAGTTGCAGGAAAAGAAACAGGAAAAAGAAAGCAAAGAATACACAGTTCTTGATGAGATCAAAGAAAAGGTAAAGGTGCCTGAAAAAAACAATAGTCATCGAGCCACAACAACAGCAAGCACCACAACAGCAACAGGCACCTCAAACACCTGAAATTGGTGTTAGAAGATCTACCAGGATAAGTATACCCCCTAAAGGATACTCTCCTTCATTATATTATTTGTTGTTGACCGATTCTTGTGAACCTGAATATTATGAAGAAGCAATGTAGGTTGAAAGCAGGAAGAAGTGGGAGCAAGACATGGAAGAAGAGATGGACTCCTTAATGCATAACTAGACTTGGGACTTAGTCAGGTTGTCTGCAGGTAAAACTACATTGCAGAATAAATGGGTTTACAAGCTGAAGGAAGAATATGGAAGAAAACATAGGTACAAATCTAGACTAGTGGTGAAGGGGCTTGCACAGAATAAAGGTATTGATTTTGATGAAGTATTTTCACCTATTGTTAAGATTACTTCAATAAGAAGTATTTTAAGTCTTATAGCAGCGGAAGATTTACATCTTGAACAATTAGATGTAAATATAGCATTTCTTTATGGAGATTTTGAGGAAGAGATCTATATGCAGCAACTAGAAGGATATGAGGTCAAAGGGAAAGAAAAATTAGTGTGCAGGTTAAAGAAGAGCTTGTATGGCTTAAAACAGGCTCCAAGGTAGTGGTATCTAAAATTTGACAAGTTTATGTCTGAACAAGGTTATATTAGATGTCACTCTGATCATTGTGTTTATCTGAAAAGGAAAAATGATGGCAGCTATATTATATTGTTATTGTATTTAGATGACATGCTTTTTGCAGGGTCTAACCTGTAGGAAATAAATGTGCTCAGAATAAAATTGGCAAATTCATTTGCAATGAAGGATTTGGGAGCTAAAAAACAAATCCTTGGTATGAGAATAACTAGATACAGGAAAAATCACAAATTAACACTGTCTCGGAATGACTACTTACAAAATGTGTTGAAAAGATTTAATATGCAGAATGCAAAACCAGATAGTACACCTTTTGCTAGCCATTTCAAACTTAGTAACGAGATGTGCCCCAAGACCCAAGAAGAAATGGACTATATGTCTAAAGTTCCATATGCATCAGCAGTTGGAAGCTTAATGTATGAAATGGTCTGCACAAGGCCTGATATTGCACATGCAGTGGGAGTTGTAAGCAGGTACATGAACAATCCAGGAAAAGAACATTGGATGGCAGTAAAATGTATTCTCAGATATTTGAGAGGTACCACAAATCAATTATTTTGCTTTGGTGGTTCAAACATTGCTCTATAGGAATATGCTGATGCAGATATGGCAGGTGACAGAGATAACAGGAGGAGCACTACATGATATGTATTTACTGTAGGTGGAATAGCTGTCAGTTGGATTTCAAAAATCCAAAGTGTTGTTGCACTTTCAACAACAAAAGCAGAGTATGTTGTTGCTAGAGAGGCTAGTAAGGAAATGATTTGGTTACAAAGGTTTATTGATGAATTGGGTAAGAAGCATGATATGGGCACGTTATACAGTGATAGCCAAAGTGCGATTCATCTTGCAAAGAACTCAGAATTTCATTCCAGGACTAAACACATATAACTCAAGTACCATTTCATATGGTCAGTAATTGAAGATGGATAGTTGAAGTTGGAAAAGATACACACTAGCCACAATCTTGCAGATATGCTAATAAAAGTTGTAACCGGGGAGAAACTGAGAATATGCTCAGTTTCAATTGGTCTTCAAGTATGATGATGAAGATGAGAAACATACAGGTCCAAAGTGGAGTCATTGTCCGGCGACGCAGAGCGAGTGGTGGAGTTGCTACTATCGGTCTCCAAGTGGGATGAGATTGTTGGGTTGAGACGGATATCTTGTTTATTTTTGTATCAAGCGTTCAGACCCGCACGCCGCTAATGGGGGTGGCAAAAGCACAAAAATTAAATGCTACCGGGAGGTCCGGGGGGGGGGGGGGGGGTGGGGCGGGCTGGAAGCTTTATGGAGCCCCCTCCTGGTGGGGGGTTTCGGGGGAAGTGCCCCCGAAGTTAAAAACAGATGTAAAATTGCCTTGTAAAAGTATAGTAATTTCTAGTCAATCTGGGTCGTTCATTAGCCGGATGATCTGAAGGTAGAAGTTATGTTTAGTTTAGGGTTTTTTGCCCTAGAAGGCAACCCGTCGCTTGTATGGGGGTATTTTATTGCGGCTGTGTATTGTATGTGTATTCTTAGAGTGAGAAACATAGAGGGAGACTGTGAGAGAAAATAGAGGATATTACAGCAGATCTGTTGTAGGTTGTGTCTCTTCATTTTACTGGATAATAGAAAGGAAGGACTGGTTGTTCGGGGTGGATGTAGCCCAAACTTGGTGAACCACGTATATCTGTGTCTCTCTGGTTTTATGTGTTTTGTGTGCTTATGTTTTCCGCATATTTTATGTGTTTCATCGCTCTGTGATATTTAATATTATAACAGGCCAATCATGAGATTGTTGTTATGAAAAGAGAAGTAAGGAAAAATAGTGTGGATAAGATTCAGTTTGAAAAGATGAAGGAAATTTGGGAAGAACATGTTGACACTGTTTCCAAGACTTTGGATAACACACAACAACTTATCAAATGGACCATTCTAGCAAGGAAAGAGGCCAAACATGTCAGGAGGATGAACACACATCTGAAAGCCACTAATAGAATATTAAAAGACCAGGTTAAGGACCTCCATGAGCAACTTGATCTAATTCATGAAGAGTTAGAGAAAAAAGGCCTTGAAATGACAGTGTTGGAAGAGTCAATAACTCAACCAATTATAAATGAGGAAGAAATGCCTCAAGGATCATAAGGTGAGTTGGTTTATGGTTTTTTAAAGCTAATGAAATGTTAGATACAAGGTTTTGGCACTTCTAGTGTTCATTTTTCAAATTACACAAAAATCTGGATTTTCAGTGCTTTTCAGCAGTTTTGTAGCGTGCATGGGCTTGAAGGACAGCAAAACGCTACGAAACTACTGTAGTTGTTCTTTTCCATTTTTGAACCAGTTTTAAGAGTTGTCAGAAGGTGAAACTAGTGTGGGAGATGTGTCTAGGGATGATGAATACCATGCCAAAGGAAGGAATAAAAAAATTTGAGGATAAATGGAATTTTTTAAGCGTTACGAAAGTACGCTATGAAACTGCCTTACTTTCGTAGCGTACTGTGTGGGAGCCTTTTAAGTATATTTTTGGGAATTTATGGATAACTGGGATTATGCAAGTGTTAGAGGAGAATAAAAACAGTTATTCATCACTTAAAGACCACGAAATGAAGATAAATTAGCAGCCAAAGCATTTGTGGAAGAAGAAGACCATTTGCCTAAAAAAGAGGGTTTTGTTTCCAGTTTTAGAGGAGATTAGTTAAGTGGTCATGTAGTGATGAGTCCCATCACCCAAATTCGAACATGTGAAATCTTACTTGTCAAATATGTAATTGCTTTATAAGATAAGGTTTTCAAATGTAATAATGAGTATTTTGAGTCCTATTAGGAAAATGAATGTCAAGTAGGATAGCTTTCATTTTGTCATTAAGTAGATGTTTTATGGTTATGCAAGGTTTCATCAGGAAAAAATTCGATGAATCTAGCCATGAGGAAGATAATATCATGATGTAACAAGTCTATTAAAGGCCATAGTGTCGAATTTGTCAAGGGTTGTATATTTTTTGGCTAAACTACTACTTATTGTAATTTGACTGTTTCAGCAATACATAGATTTGTCACTTGACCAACCTAAGATTATGAATGATTTTTTAGTGCCTACCTATCTTATCTATGTCTGTTATGTATCCATTTGTAGTGGTTTTCATTTATAATACTCAGAAGTCATTCATGTAATGCTTTGACTTCCTTTATAAATGAATTGACTGTGTGTTTTCCTGTTTCATGTGTGTGTGTACTACTGCTAAAAACTCTTACCTGCCTCAACTTCCATGTCAAGTGAAATCACTGAATCACTGAAAGTGTTGATTCCATAAGCACAATTTTTTCATACTGACACTATTTTCAACCTACACTCATCATAAGCAAGTTGTTTCCCAAAGAGAGTTAGGCATCTACATCTTTATTCAATATCATTAATCCTTTGAGAGAACCCTCTTAGACTGAAGAGGCTAAACTTCAGTCAAAATTTTGGTTTGAAATAGTTACATGATATTGTCTGATTAGCAGCCCATCAGGTGCAATTTTGTGATAAAACATTCGACCAAGTTCCTCTCCTCATGGGAGCCTAATTGTACTTATAGAAAAGAAGCATGGGACATGGAGGCTCTGCATTGATTATCGAGAACTAAAAAAAATCAATGGCAGGAAATGGTATCCAATTCCATGGATTAATGTTCTATACCAACTCAAGGGGGCCAAGTATTTTAGCAAGATCAATATGAAGTCTAACTATCACCTTGAATTTCTAATCAGTCAAAATTTTGGTTTGAAATAGTTACATGATATTGTCTGATTAGCAGCCCATCAGGTGAAATTTTTTGATAAAACATTCGACCAAGTTCCTCTCCTCATGGGAGCCTAATTGTACTTATAGAAAAGAAGCATGGGACATGGAGGCTCTGCATTGATTATCGAGAACTAAAAAAAATCAATGGAAGGAAAAGGTATCCAATTCCATGGATTAATGTTCTATACCAACTCAAGGGGGCCAAGTATTTTAGCAAGATCAATTTGAAGTCTAACTATCACCTTGAATTTCTAATAGAGCCCACAAATGTATGGAAGACCGCCTTCAAATCGAAGGAAGCACTTTTTGAAAGGTTTTTTATGCCCTTTGGGTTGACAAATTCCCCTACTACATTCATGAGGCTAATGGATGACATCTTGCAACCGTTCACTAACTCATTTATGGCTTTTTTATCTAGACTACATACTCATCTTTAGGAAGATCTAGGAAGAACACTTGAAACACATTCGGTAGGTCCTTGAAACCACGTAGCAACACAATAATGTGTGCCAACTTGGAGAAATTCACCATTCCCATGAGCTAGGTCCAATATGTGGGTTTAATCATAAATGAGCGAGGTTTGCACATCGATCCAACTAAGATCCAATTCATTTGGGATTGGCCAACCCTAACCACTCTAACAGAGCTTCGCATATTTTTGGACCTTGCAATTTTTTTATCAGAGGTTCATGTTGGGATTATCCCATATCACTTGGCCTTTGAGGTAGATTACCAACGGTAGAGTGAAAGAAATGTTTTCCTCGTTTGAGTCCTAACATAAGCCATTCGTTGAGCTGAAGTGCCACATCTACTCTACACCAGTACTCACATTGCCAAACCTGCAACAACCATTTGAAATTGAGAGAGATGCCCTTGAATACACTATTGGTGCAATCCTCACCCAACACGAGCATCAAGTGGCGTATCATAGTGACACACTTTCCGATACAATTCATAAGTACCCCACCTATGATAAAAATATGTATTCCATCGTGCAAGCTTGCCGACAATGGAAGCATTACATTATGGGGAAGGAGATGGCCATTCACACCGATCACAGACCTCTACAATTTAAAAAGACATAAGAAAAGATGCATAATGATTTCCATATGAGGTGTTCTCCATATTTTCAACAATTCCATTTGAACATTAAATAAAAAAAGGGAAGCACCAATCATGTTCCAGACTTCCTCAACCGAACTCGAGTTGCAGCACTGACTAATGTTCTCAACTCTTGTGGCCACGAGACCTCTGGATGGACTCAAGTATAAAAACTAATCTATATTTTTCCTCCACATACCAGATGCTAGTAGATGGAAAGAAAGTTCTTGATTTCCACCTCCAGGATGCATTATTATGCTACCTAGGCCACCTTTGTGTTCCTTCAAGCTATCATGCCAAGATAATTTAGGAGGCACACTATAATCGCATCGTGGGACACTTTGGTGTGGAGAAGAGTGTGGTTGTACTACAAAAGTACTTTTATTGGCCAAAACTCTGACAGGATGTTGGGAAATATATCATATCCTGCACTTCCTGTGCCATCACCAGGCTAACCATAAAAGATCAAGGTGTGTACACTTCTCTACCTACTCTAAAGCAACCTTAGGAATCCATCTCCATGGACTATATGTCTGGCCTCCCTTCTTCCAAGCATGGTAATGACTGTGTATTTGTGGTTGTGGATATATTTTGTAAGATAGATATATTGGTGGCCTGCAAGAAGAGTATAAGGGCAGAAGAAATTGCCAAACTCTTCTTTGAATGAGTGTGGGTACATTTTGGGATCTCAGAGACCATTATATAAAATCATGATAACAGGTTCCTTAGAACATTCTGGTCAAGCCTCTCAACACTATTGAACAACAAGCTCACCAAGTCATCTGCATTCCATCCCTAGACTGATGACCAAACATAGGTCGGCAACATGATGATAGTGCACATACCCCACATGTACAACTACAAGCATCCATAAACCTGGGATGAGATCATTCCCTATGTTCAACATAGTTATAATAGAGCTCTCCATAGCTCGATTGGTAACAGTTCCTTTCAAGTGGGTCTAGGATTTCAACCATTGTGTCTAGTTGATGTTGCCATGACTCATTTGACTACACAGACAAAATTCACACATGTGTTGTCCAAGGTTGATAAAGAAACCAGATTCATTGAACGCATCTAGCAGATCCACCAATAGGTTCATGACATCTTTAAGAAGTCCAATGCCAAGTACAAGCAACAACATGATCAACATCGGGTTCCACAAAAGTTTCAGGTGGGAAACAAAGTTTGGTTTTATTTGTAGAAAGAACACATTACCGGAGCCCATCAAAATCTCAGTATGGGCCTTACACCATCACTAAGGCTGCGAGAGACAATGCTTTTGAGCTCAACACTCCCCCATTCCTTGGCTTGCAACTAGTGTTTAATGTGGACTACCTTCAACCATACATTCCAGCATTACTAGACACATCAGATAATACAAAAAAACTCACACTAACAAAGCTAAACCCTGACCGTGTGGAACAAGCCACAACTGATCAGATCATGGACATAGATTAAGGACACTCACTAATAGCAGATAGAACTGTATCAGGCTGTGAAAGTTGGCTAACTCCTGCACCAAGGAAAGTGGCTCACCAGGGACAAATTTCAACAGAAGTTTCCCCATCTCATGGAGGCACTCAACGAAATGGGGACCATTTCTTCCTAAGGGGGGAGGAATGATCTATGTGGATATTGGTGGAGACCCGCCTCTTCCACTTGGACCCCCACCATTTTTTCTTTTAGTTTTTCAGTTTCCTTAATTGTAGCACAATTTACTATTTTTAAAAATTCTTCAGGTCCTAAACATCCAGAGTCGTTTTGAGGCCATAAACGACGTTTTTTTTTGGAAAAGGAGAAAACAAGAAATTTTAACTAACTCTTGCAGTCAAAAGTTGTATTCCTCGGACGTATATTTCTAATGATGTACCATGCACATCAAACGTAGATCTTATACCAAAGTTACGACCTCACGAAGTTGATGTACCAATTTACCCCAACGGGGCCCACAATTTTTGCGATTCATCTCCTAGGGTTAGGTTTTTGGATGTTTAGGGTTTTTCATTATTTCTCGATAATAAATAGGCATTTAAGCCTGATTGTAACACATTTCATAGGAATGTAGCTCCCACATCTCTTCTTAGAGATAGGCTATGATCGTCCAAGATAGTTTATTTTCATTATGTATGTATCCATATTTTAGTTCTTTGGTATTAATGAAATGAAGTTTTAGTTCTGCTACATCTCTCTATTTATTTTTATATCTATATTCTATTATGTTCTTGTATAAGTCTGGATCATTAGGAATTTAGGAAAGGAAGTAGATCATTTTGAAAAACATCAGAATTTCATGTCATTGTAGACTTTAGTAATTTTGATCAAGAGCATTCTCCATTATCTATCATTTATGCTAATATTATAAAGCATGGATATCTAATCCAACTCTTGTTGTATCATATTTTCTTGTGGTGTTTACCAGAATAAATAAGGCGATCTCACATTTCTAAATTAGAATTATATCAAAATCATTCCTCAAAGAAGAAGAGTGGCATGGTTTTGCTGGTTTTCTCTAGCCATTTCGATGCTTTTGTTAAAATGTTATCTACTGATTCTTGAATCTAGTTGGTTAATATAGCATATGAAAAGAGACAAAGAGGGGATACTGGTTTCTTGTCAAGTTAGATGCTTCATCAGCCAAGATTGCAGAGTAATCAGTAACGTTGAGAAAAGATACCTCTTGAAGGATCACTTCTCGAGGAATCATCATGTGCTCCATGACCATTATTTTGTATGAGAGCTTCCCTTGTGTTGCAAAAACACACCTTTTTCTGTGTTGAAGGAAAAGCCTCTGTACTGGGTTCTCCTATGTTTCAAAACTATATGATAAAAATCAGGTGCAATTTGTGTACATCTTCTGCCACATATTTGTAGATAACATATAGGTCATGGGTTCTGTAATCTTGTCGATGAAAATTTTCCAACAGAACAGAATGTCATTCTGTATCATTATCTCTATCAAGCTTGATCAGTGTGTGGACAGTGTAACTCTCGTCACATATCTCTATTTTTCTCCTAGCGTCACAATTGTTTTTATTTTTCGTGCAATGAAACCTGGTACAAATCATTCAAAAATATCAAATATTTATCATGAGTGACTGGTGCATAGTTTTCCTTTCATCACAACTCTAAATTTTCACGAGGATATGCTCCGTGAGAATTACGATGAGGATTTTAGTTGCCTGCAAGAAATGGCACTGTGACGAGATTTTTTTCAGCGCTTAAGAACGTTCGAGATTCTTGTTTCATCAAGGTCATGAAGGGGCATATAATGAATCTTCTAGGTGTTGGGGAATTCGTGGCAATGAGAAAAAAGTCAAGCCAAAGTCTCTTGAGAGTTATTGACATCTACGAGGTTTTGTGGGACATAATGCTTCACATCGAAACCATTTATTACGAGGAATCTTGTGCGAACGTGAGGACACATGTATCTACAAACTTCGTTAGGCTCGGGGAGTAAACATTGGAAATAATGGTCACATTTAAGAATACAATCTAGGCAGAGAATTTAAAAACCTCGGTCCTCGGAGGCATGATTCATCCATTTACGAAGTATGTTATGAACTTCCAAATTCCCCAAATCCTCCTTTCTTGTTTCTTTGCACCTCTTGAAATTCCAATTTTTAATTATTTTATTTAGGAACAACATTTTGTAGTTCTCATCACGGGTCAATGTATTTATGCTCTAGAATATAATCATGTGCTAAGTAAAGACGACCATGTACGCGAACTAAAACGTTGCGTGGCAATACTATTGCATATATTTGAGACCGTTCGACCTTTATTAGATATTGCATTCCCAAATAAACTATAGTGATCCCTAATCCATTTTCCTATCCCTCGACCCAAGCTTATAGAAATGGAACCTAATATTTACATCACTACTAGTCTTATTGAGGAATTCAATTTAAAATTTAAAGGAATGTTCAACGTGTTCTCCTTATAATCTTAAAAATAACTTAAATTTAAAATTTAAAGGAATGTTCAACATGTCCTCCATATAATACCGGCATAGATCCATCTTAAGTATGGATCTAACATGAGCCTAGAGGGATAAAATTTCTTTAGAGTGCAAAATACAATGTGTTATTTTTTATTGTTCAAATTGTATTCTTCATTTTATTAGGCAATCTATTTTTTTTTTTTTATTAATATATTTTTGAGTATATGTGAATTTTATTGATAACCCACATTGAATATTTTTTTATATACAACATTAAAATATTTAATTTTAACAAATTTTTTCTATATATTGATATATATGAAGTTGATATGGACATAAATTAGTTAATATAGATCTTCAAATAGTTTATTTAAATTTACTATTGAAATATTTTTGAAAAGTAGAAGATTTAAACATCTTACTCACATTTTTTTTAAAATTTTTAATTACTTTACAATATATTCATTTATTTCATAAGGGACATTATTTTTCTTTTTAAAAGATAATTTTTTTTTTTAATTTTAAAAGGGAACAGAATGACTAACATAATCTTTATTTTTATTTTAAAAGGGAACAGAATGACTAACAACCTTACAAATGAGCCTCTTTCATTAAAAAAAGAAAATAACTAAAATTATTTATTTATGATGCTAAATATAAAATATAAATAAATATTTTCAAGAGAAGGGAATATTTAGATCTCCAAGGTTACAATGGTCTGATCATAGTGAACATAATAACGAGAAAATATTTGGGCTATGTCAATTGCAACCCACTGACAGATGGCAAAAATCAGCTCGCACTAGGCTGCAACACATACACCAAGGTTTATAGATTCATACTTCTTCACCTATTTCTTAACGATCATGTACAGGTTCCCACATGTATAGAAAACATGGAAATCCTCCTTTATAAACTTTCATAATCTCTACATATTTTCTACCATGTACCAAATGCCGGTATCCTCTTCAAGACACTAAAACCATGTACCAAGTGTAAATATGGTATAAGATTTATAGAAATTTTTAAAGACAGGTATAGAGGATATATAAATATCTTTTTTTTTTTGTGAATTTGGTAGAACTTTACTATTTTCTATTAATTATCAAAAATCGGGTTACATCATATACAAAGTTAGTGGCGTCAACATGCCCGAAGGAAATCAGGTCTGTTGGCCACCTTAACGCATTGAAAGCCATCCAAAATTGGTATTGTTTCCTTCTTCGACTCATTGCAATGGCCATTTTACTGTTTAAAACATTAACTAAATAACAACTACAAACATAACCACTATTCGCAAAATTCATAAAACTTAAACTGGGCTACTACCCATCAGAAGAGTCTATTGGTGCAGGATCCTTTGCCGTGGAGCGAGGCATGTCCACTTGCTGCATCTGTTGCATCTGCCTTTCAATACGACCAATTCGAGCTGTCGCTTGACACTGTGACACTTTGATATGCTGGAGTTGAATGTTGATATCCTGAAGAAGTTCCATTACTGGTGATGTTTCATTCTCTTTACCTGGATGAAGACTTTGCATTGCTTTGGCCATAACACATTTCATTATCTAGTAAGTATGAATAGTTTGGTTGAACAGCGATAGGCAACCTCTAGTATTTCCAGGATCGGTAATAAAATCCGTTATTTCCTCATCTGTCTCATTATCTTCCTCATTACTATAACTTTATTTTTCCCATCGCTGAATTACATTTCTGATTTGTGGAGGATTTCCAAGAGAGTAAGCTTTCAAGATATTCTCTAGCATCTCTTGCTTTGTCCTTCTACCTCTCTTGCTAGTCTCAGTGGTAGATTTTACAATCTTCTGCTTTCCTTTATCTTTATTTTTAATCATACACTTCCTTGTTTGCCTCTTAACCATAGTTTTGTTCTGAATACGTTGTTGAATTAAACCTGTATTCACTATCTGTGATCCTGTATGACGGGAGGAGAGGGGTATAACAATTAATCTTTTTTATTCAGAAGTAAATCTTCCTCTAGCTCGTGATTCATAGAATGATAGATACAGTGTCGTTGACCGAGATAATACAAGAAATGGTTTATACAAGTAGTTTGCTGGACATAGAGACTAACCCAGAACTGACTCTCTATCTTACCCAGTAAAACCATACTTAAACACGCTGAACTCCCATTATGACAAAGATAAATGATAAAACCAAAACAGAGTGCAAGAAAATATTCTTCACTATGACTACCACGTGTTTTCAAGATATGTCCCTGCTGAAACGAAACAAGGTTGACATAATAACCAAATAAACTTCTTTTAATATCCCCTACACATATATAGAGTTGCAAACAGATATAGAGTTGCAAACAGATGGACTTAAGGATTTTCCCCTGCCTAAACCCAACAAAGAAAATAAATAGACTACAAAGGCTACCCCAATTATCCCCTTCATCATTCAAATATATCAAACTAAGGCGAAATCCAACAGAAGTGAACTCAACACCATGCATAAAGGAATTGTAAGAATTTTCAAGCAAATTCAAATGCCGAGTGAAACTAAAATCGCATTCATGCATGAAGGATGGAAAGATTATGAGAGATTACTTCACAACCTTATAGGGATAGCGAAAATGAGGTTGAATAGCCTCCTGTGGGATTAATTTACAATTCCTGACCTCAGAATATGAGATGACTAAAACCATTCTCAAAACTTTAGAGCCTCCGCTATCGTGGCTCGTACAACGATTAATGGCTAAAAACATAAAGTTGGAGTAAAAAAGAACATATCCCTAGACCCAAGCTTGAACCCTCCTCTGAACAATAGCTGCGCTGCACTAGTTCCAGCTTGTCGCCTCAAATCGCTGCTCCTGCTAGAGTAAAATGGTTTCTACATATTCCAAATATGCCTCTTTAAGCTTACCTTGTTCTGCGTTTTCCAATGCCCTTCTCACACTACAGGACAGCAAGCACTCCGATCGAGGCAGAGGAGATATAAATATCATCGAACGCCTCAAATAAGCTTTTGGAATGACGGAAAATTAATTTGAGTTTTATGCTTTTAAATATATTGCATTAGAGTCTAAAAGTACCGTGGGAAAAAACATGAGTTAAAAATACCATAAGAAAAATTAGTCTTTATGCGAACCAATTAGAGTTAAAAATACCTTTGAGAAAATTATGGGTTCGCTCATGTAAACAAGGCATGACAAAGTATTGTAGTTAAAAACACGAGTTAAAAATATCATAAAAAAATCATTGATTAGCTCACGTTTACATGACATGCATCGGGTTAGCTCATGTTTACATGACACACATCTCTTTCATTCAGCATAATAATTATTTTATTTTTTATATTTTTAATTTTCTGTAATTTAATAAAGTCAAAAGGTTAAACAAAATAAAAGCAAGCAATACAATATATTTTCCACAACATATCTCATGAAAAATATACATGTATATGTTAACCTTAATGTTTTGATGCGATTCTTTCACATCATTATTGCAACCAATTTTATGAGAAAGCTTCATGTCCTCAGTGATTAGAATTGGATATGGGGCATGCTTGATAGACAATTACGACCAGATTGAACGTTGACAATCACAGACTTACTTTTAGAATTAGCTTATTTTCTCAAACCCTTAAAGCTAAAGTCTATCTTTCACTTTTTATGTGTAACTAATTCAATGGACGTTGATGTTATCGGAATTTCTGGCATATGCAAAATGTAGTTTGATATATACTCGGTCATTCCAGTTACAGAATTCCCACGGCCCTTATTGCTCAACATAATGTTGACGTGGTGATATGACATCAGCCCTTTATTATAATTTCATATACTACTTTTTCTCTAGGACATTGCAGAGGCCATGTCCACTTAACAACCTACGAATTGATAATCAACCATGAGATGGCCGGCGTTGCGTCCCTTGCCATTTGTGTCGATCTGGTTGAAAACACTCGCATCCAAATCCAGTCCACCATTGGAGCACTGATCAACAATTCGCGCTATCACAGATGCGCCAGTGTCTCTGTTAGTCACCTGTATCAACAAATATAAATCAGATATTTGGGTGATAAGGAAGAATCGTAGATTTTAAAAATATGTTGGAAATCGATAAACATTTAGTTAGTGAAATATGGCCATTTTTAATTCTAGCAGGGAAAGATATGTTATCTTCTTTACCTAGTTTCAAATCATTTAGAACATTTTTGGAATAGGCGCTTTCATTCTCATGAAATCTCTGCTCTTGATAAATTATAAATTCAACTTCTTACTAAATATATCTAACTTAAAAACAGTACTTAGGTTTAATGATTCTAAATTTGTTAAACATGAAAATCAATATTGAACTTATACAATTCTACAAAATGGAATACATATACATACCTTCAAGCATTTTCCACAGGATGCCTGGCCATGGGGGCCAACAGGGCCACAGAAGGCAGTCCACCCATATTTCTTCCTCCATTCCAGAGGCTTGCTAGCATCCCAGGTAGCGCAGTATACAGAGGCCTTCCCCAAATCCCAGCCAATGCTTTGTGGGTTATAGTAATTATAGGTTGCCCTCACATTGGACGCTTGCTGAGCCTCACACGACCCCATGACAATTGTCAGGGCCACAACGGCCATTATCGCAACACCTGCAATCTTCATTCTCACACACAGACAGAATGCTACAAACAGTTTTTTTTATGAAGCTGAGAGATGCAGGAGAAGTGAATGGAAGAGGGTATTTATAACAAGCCAGAAGGGCTGTATGGGCACGGTTCAAAACCATTAGAGTCGTGCTAAAACAGCTTACATGAATCTGCAAGACAATTCCTAGGCGGCTGTTCAACGCTAAAGTGGAGGAACTCTGGACTAAAGGCCAATCGAATATTTTTACTTGGGTACGTTCAAGGGATTGAAATATCATCATGGATTTGCATGGTCGGTGTTGAATGTCACAACACCCTTCTGGATGATTGGGAAATTTTGTGCAAAATCGTTCCGGTGCGTTATACCCACAGGTTTTTTGATTAATCACTTTCGACATGGTCAAGGATGTGTTGCACCAGTCTCCTGTCCAATTTGTCTCATATTGGAGTAAAGCGTTTCAGGTAATGAACAAGTTTTCCTCTGATATGACTTGTGTTTCATGCATATTGTTCTTTTCTCTAGCGCACTAATACTATAACCAAAACTAACATTAAAAGTCAATTGTTCTGTGTTTACTTTGAGAGACCTGAAGTCACTATCTAAAGCGTATATATAAAAACAAATTGGAATGGAAATGTAAGAGATAATTTTTTTTGGGTGGATTTCTGTTTTATTTTTTATTTTATTTTATTTTCTTATCACAAAGATTTGAAATAATAATAATTTTAATATTATTCTTAATTTACAAAATAAGTAATTTATGCCACCCTCTTAAATCAAATGTGATTTTATGTCACCCTCTTAAAGCAAAAGTGATTTTGATTAGAGTTTAAAGCAACATTAAAAAAAACCCTTCTTAAATGGTCTATTATAGAGATTTTATATATAATATTATTATATTATATTATAAACATATTTTTATTATTTTTAATATATTTATAATGGAATTTATAATTTTATTATCATAAAATTTATTTAAAGTTCATCTCCCTAGAAAAAACTAAAATTATGCTTTAATTCATTTTAAACCACATTTAAATTTCGATTTCACCACTTTAAGGTTGCAGTAAATATACAAACAACCTCAATTTAGATGTTTCTTTATCAAATTGTACATTTTTAACTCAACAAAGTTAAGCCAACGCAAAGGTTGAATAATTTAAATATAGTAAATTTACATTTATTTTATATTTTTTATATATTTATTTTTAATAAATTGAAATTAAAAATATTTATATATGTATGAAAAATTAATTGTTTTAAAATCATATTTCATAAAATTTTATTTTCACGAAAATCAAAAATTACATTTCATGAAAATTTTATTTTCACGAAAGTTAAAATTTATAAGCAATTATTCACACAACCAAATCAAAAACTGATGTATTATAAACATTCCCATAATTTTAAACTATTTATATATTTCATGAAAATCTTATTTTCACTAAAATTAAAAATCATAAGAAACTATTCGCACAACCTAATAAAAAATCTGTACACTAATATATTATAGCCATCCTAATATGATGGTATTGTAAACCATGTAAATATTTTACATTTCACTTTTGTAGTTAATAAAATGTTGATCACTAAGACTAACGACATGATCATCTAAGGATACCAAAATGGATAAGGTAAGAAGTAGTGGGGGAACTTCACGTTGGTGGGAATGTAGGGAAATTGGAATACGACGAACGAGGTCGAGGAAAAGTCAATAAAAAAGAAGTTTTTAGATAAGAGAAAAGTAGAAAATAGAGGGCCAATGAACATATAGATTATACCAGAAATGAAATTTAACACTAATATCTTGAGTTATTATTAAGAATATGAAAATTAATGGTAGGGTTAATTATTATATATTTAATATTATTAATTAATTATAATAATTAATTAATTAATTACATTTTTTTTATTATGTTTTTTGTGTTTAATATGATTATATTTTTATTATGTCTAATATATTATTTTGATTAGGGAATAACTGATTTTATATGGGGAGAGGAATTGAATTAGTGACTTCACATCAAAGAGTACATTAGCATAGCACCAGATCACGGTCTATCCAAGACCCTGTGGACTTGGATTGACAATGATCGGTGTTATCTTCAAGCACTCCTTGATGTGAAGTCACTGGTTCAATTCCTCCCCCCATTGGGATGATATCTTGGACATGATGAAGATATAATCCTCCCAAGCTTACAAAATAAAAACCATAATGAAGAAGAAGTGTAATTAATTAATTAATTAATAAAATTAAATATATAATAATAAACTCTACAATTAATTTTCATATTATTAGTGTTATTAATAATAAACCAATAAGGAAACAACATATGGAAAGCATAGACATATATGGTGTAACTTTTTATTGATAGTGTTTATTATTAATAAGAAATCTATAAGGAAACAATATATGGAATGCATAGATATATACCATATAAATTTTTATCATATCAATGAAAAAAATCATTTTTTGGAAAAATAATAATAAACCCATAAATATTATCTTTCATTTCATTTTAGTCTAATCTATATGTTTGAAAATTAATTAATTAGAATAATGTCTTTCAGATTAATCACATAATAAGGATTTGGTCGAAGTTTCAAACCAACTAATGTGGCTCATCCTCAAGACCTTGAATGAACTACATTCGAAACGTCGACCAAATATTTATTATGTGATTAATCCGAAAGACATTATTCTACATTATGAATCACAAAAGTCTTAGGTCTAACATTAATTAATTAATTAAAATTTAATAATAATAAATAATATTTAATATTAAATATTAAATATTATTAATTATAATAATAATATTTTTACTATAATAGTTTTTAAATTATTATTATTTTTATACTTATTAATGGTAGATATAAAAATAAAGTTTTTACCTATACCAATCACACTAATATTTTTAATATAGATATTTTTAAATATTTATTGTGTTAGTATTTATAGAAAGAAAAAGAACTATAAGAAGCTTCATTTAATCAAATACAAAGAAAACTTTTCAGAAACTCGAAAGAAGAGAATGCAATCCTCTCATATTGTAAGAGAAAGAGGAAGTTATCATGGGTGCTTATAATTGTCCTGGTTAAATTTCTAGTAGCCTAAACTCATAACCATTGTTCTTACTTTACCATAGTGGTAGCCTAAATAGCGGGTGGGCTTTTATTGAAAAACAATCTATATTTGGATGGAAATAACTCAATATGCTTCGTTTTGCGATAATTCACTTTTCCTGCAAGTTCTTTATCTCTGTTTGCCAATTCCTTGATTATTTGCACCTGCTTAAATATTTTACATGTTCTTTAATATCATAAAATAAAGATTCTCTTAATTCTATCCCAGAATTTATAAATATGAATGTGGACATAAAGCTCGCATAATTATGAAAGTTTTAGTGCGTTCTATGCATTACATAAGATATAATTGTTGATAAGTTTTGCATTGTTTTCTCCATGTAACTTATTAGCGATATTTAAATATAGCTCTGTAATGCAAAGGCGTGGAAAGTAAGGAGACGTTGTAGATTCTACGGCATGATTCAATTTCTTCTGTTATGGGATCTATTATGTTTAGTTATGAATTTTTATATCTATATGGAAGACATTTAATTGAGTTAATCATAACCATGAGCGTTGTGTTTATTTGACTTCCGACATTTGATTATGATTATTGTTGACAATATATTTTGGAATAATATGATATTTATATTTATTAAAATAAAAAACAATATAAGAGTGTTATTTAGGGAGATAATTTATTAGGATAATAATAGTTTTTTTATATAAAAGTTGTAAATTTTCGAAGATTTAAGGATTGAAGTTTTAGACATAGCCCCTTGTGCCATGGGCCGGTGAGGGGTTGTGACTTATGGGTTTAGTTGCACAAAACTAAAGGACATAGTTTGATAGTGACTCAGATTTATCAAAGAACCAGTTTAGATCCATCTAACACCATATTAGCTAATCATAACCATGAGAGTTGTGTTTATTTGACTTGACATATGCTTATGATTATTGTTGACACTATATTTTGGAATGATATGATATTTATATTTATTAAAACAAATTACCAATATAAGAGTGTTATTTATGGAGATAATTCATTACAATAATAATAGGTTCTTTATACAAAAGTTGTAAAATTTGGAAGATTTAAGGATAGAAGTTTTAGACATAGCCTCTCATGCCATGGGTCGGTGAGGGGTTGTGACTATGGGCTTAGTTGCACAGGGATGAACGACATAGTTTGATAGTGACTCAAATGTATCAAATAACCATTTTAGATCGATCTAACACCATATCTATCATTTTTCTAGAGGGATAAAATCCCTAGAGGTGAAAACCTTCTTTTTGGTGTGTAGAATTTAAAGAAAGGTTTGCACCTCTGGGGATTTGGTCCCTATGTGCCCATGATAGATCTGGTTGTAACATTTACCATAACTCAACCAAAAAAAAAAAACTTTTACATTCTTTATACCTAGCTATAAGTACACATATATTTACCAACCTTAATAATCTGATTCCCCATGGGGTTATACATAAACCCTCTTTTAAACATGGCTAAATATAAACATTAATTCATACAAAATTCCATGCATTACTATTCAAATATACGTATACCTTTTTCACATACCTATGATCCTAAACTCTACTTATATTTGGCACTTGTAAACACAATGATACGATGGTTTACATTTTCATATGATTTTATAGTATTACGTTGGATCTTATCATAAGGGACATCATTCTGTGAATGATTTAACCCCGAAGGGACTTTCAATATTGCAGAATCATGTCATTATAATGTTTTCAATGCTTGAATTATTCGACGTATGATTTCATTAAGGTTAGGATAGTGTTGTTGTACCCCTTCGCATGGAAATTCAGGATATTGATTGACACCTTCTCTGTCGGCCTCCGCTGGATCTCAGGGTCAAAGATACATGATTTAAATCTTTTGATACCCACTTAGGGTAGTGACCAGACCTAACCCTAACTATTTTTCTCCATTCCCTCGGCTTCAGCTTAGTCACCATGGACTCTCAATAGGTATGCAGAAATCTAAATACAATCTTGCAGGCTTGAATTTTTATGGCTTCACAGTTAACAATTATGATTCTTTATGATATTTTTCTAGGTTTAACGTCTTGCAGGAATTTGCAGGTCTCAGGAACTCGTCCCCATGACTAATTATGTTACCTTGGGTTGTGGCTGGGTCTCGGGCTACTATCACCTTTTCTTAACAACATCGGTTCATCTAAATTCGGACAGTAAGCCCTACAATAACCCATTTCTGAGATTGCTACTCTTTAACATAACGTTCTTGTTGAAAATCCCTATCTTATAAGTCTAATATCTGCTATATCTCTGTGCAAAGATTTATATTTTGACCTGCGAAATAATTCCTACTCATGTAACCTACTCTTGTTTTTCTATTCCACTTGCCCTTGAAATCCATTCCACGGTTATGAGGGTGTAGTTTTTCTAATGCTCGTGTTCTGGTTTTGTGCAGGTATTTACATAAATTGAAGGAAAGGGTTTCATATCGCATTGTCTTTTTAAGTGTGCACTTCATTTTCAGTAACCCTACTGCCATGCTTAACAGGTACCATCTACTCTATTTTGTCTTAGGCTTATAACACAGGCCTCCAGGCTCGGATCTACGATGTCGCACAACGTTATAAGTTTAGGATTTACTTTTCTTAGTTCGATGCATTTGTTTTTCTGTTGATTTCCCTGCATTCTACGGCTCTGACCTGCACTGAGTTAATTGTATGCGTTATTATGGGTTCTCATTGTAATTTTAATGGCCCTTTTGGATTTACATTCGAGCACCCAGCTCAGCCCACAAGGGTTTCCTCCATGCAATAGTTTTAATTGAATGTTATGTGTATATGTTTCTTTATCATTGACAGTTCCTTGTCCCTGAAGTTCTTCGGTGCTGTTGCTTTGTTATTTATTCAAATTTTTGGTCCCTCTAAATGAAAATTGCCACAATCTCTCTTTTTTCTGTAGATGTTTATATATATGAATATAATGTTCATTGCCTTATCTTTCTCGACTCTCGCATTTGAAGTTAATGGTTGTTCGAATAGATTTATTATCTATCTTACTAGCAATAGATATTGGTCCTTTATTTTTATTTTTCCTGCAATGGAATTTACAATTCGAAGGTTTTCTATGTGGAATATGTTTGGATGTAACTACTGTGGTTTTATGGGTTTCTTCTTCACTTGCTTTTTCTAGAAGTTTTCATGTGGGTGTTACATTTCAGTGGTAAATTTATCCTTCCATTCCAGAAATTAAATATATATTTTTCCGGTATAAAGGAGACATTTCCATTATTGTTTACCATTATTTTGACTGTAGCATTTTCTAAGTTACGAACAGTAGCTTCTGTCTCGATTTCAAGAACATAATTTGGTTTTACCTCTTTCAGTTAGGTAACTAGAGATATGTCTGAACCATCTAGATTTTATGTCCGTGTATATCATAGTTACGGAAAAAATACCAGTTCTGGGGTTTAGGGTTTCAACTTTGGACCCTGAACTAACTGTTTCTTCTAGTTTGTATTTTCAGTTATATATTTATGTCTTTATTTAGTCTAATTTTGTGGTTACAACTTACACTGTATTTTTCTTTGAAATTCAGGCTATAACTACAACATATATATAGTTTTGTCACACAACCCACATACATTCAACAATTCCACAGTAAAACCTTAAATATAATACAAGAAAGACAAATATACTTTATCCTCAACATGCATAACATAAAATTCTTCTTTCCATATTTTCAAGTAACAATACCTATATTGAAAGAATTCTGTCTAAAAACTTTCTTGTATTAAATAAGTATGTCTAAAATATCTGCATTAAATGAGTCTGTTTACTTATCTTGCATTAGACTTTGTTGATGATGTGATCCCTACCATGAGAGAGGTGATTACATCCTCATCTCCCTCGTGATCAACACCTGAGATGAATAGGTTGATAGAAATTCTGGAAGAGACCTCGAGACCCCAAGTCCAGTACTCTTCTCTTCCAAGATTCGGAATGTTGAGCATTTCCACTGGTCACTACCAGCTCAAGAAATCATCACTCTCTTCCTTCCTTTCGTTAGTCACAAAACAAAACCCCTTTTCCTCACTTGGATGTAATTTTATCCCTAGAGGAAAAGTAATTGTCTTAACTATTTTCTATTCAACCACTTCTGAGTTCTTGGAATACTTTTATCATCAGTATTTTAACCTTTTATGGAACCACTATTCCATAATTAAATCTTATTTCAACAAAAACATAATTAATTTATTTTCATCATGTAATCCTTTTCTCAAAAGAAAATAATTTTTTTAGTCTCTTTAAAAATAAATAACATATAAACTAATTAGCATTTAAGCCAGATGTCACAACTCCCCCCCGGAAGTAACCACCGTCCTCGATGTTTCATTCCTGCTCGATAAACAATTATGGATAGGTCTCACAAACAAATCCTTTATCTTCCAAGGTGGCCTCATCCGAGTTGAAGTGATTCCACTGCACTTTAGCCTGGGTGATGGCTCGTCTCCGGAGCATGATTTTTGTCCGATAGAGTATACACTGAGGTTCAACCAGAAATTTGTAGTCTGATTCGACCTGAATTCAACAAAACATGAGTTAAATCCTCATATAACTTAGTATTTTAAGATAAGATTTTTTTAATCTTACTCTACCTAAATGCTTGCTAGTGGATTACATGTTTTGGGTCTTGTTCATATTGTTTTATTAAGCATACATGGAACACATTGTGCACCCTAATATGGTTGGGTAAAGCAAATCAGTAAGCCACAGGTCCCACCCTCTTCAATATTTGGAAAGGTCTACAGAACCTCGGGGCCAACTTGGCACAAGAGGTCCACCTTTGTTTGCTATTTTTCGGTTTAATCATTGCATATACATCATCGCCTACTTCCAATTCTCAATAAGTTCTCTCCTTATATGCATATACCTTCTTCCGACCTTGAGCCACTTTCAAATTTTGTATGACCTTTCTTACCTCTGATTCCATCTCAACCAACATCTCTGGTCCAAGCATTAACTTGGTTTCAGTGCTGCTGAAATTGATGGGAGTATGACACTGTTGCCCATACAAAGCTTCAAAGGGGCTCATCTTAAGAGACTCTTGGTAACCATTATTGTAGGAAAATTATACTGTGTAGATATTCTTCCCATTTTGTTGGCTTCTGCATCACGTATATGCGCAACATATCTTCCAAAATTTGGTTCGCTTTCTCAGTTTTTCCATCCATCTCAGGATGATAAGCGATGTTGAAATTTATTTGGGTTCCCAAACCTGTAAATAAGGTCTTCTAGAATGTTGAACTAAACTTCACATCCCTATCTGATATGACAGTCTTTGGAATGTCATGCAGTCTAAAAATCTCTCTCATAAAGATATCTGCTATTTGCAAAGTTTTGTAAGTATACTATACAGGTATGAAATGCGCTTCCTTACTCAATCTATCAACCACCACCATAATGGAATCATTGTGTCTTTTTGACCTTGGTGAACCAATAATAAAATCTAGGGATATAACTTCCATTTCCATCCAGGCACTAGTATAGGCTGCAACAATCCAGTTGGATGTTGATGCTCCACCTTAACATACTGACACTCCAGGCATTTGTTTAAGTATTCCGCAATATTATTTCACCTACCATGCCATAAACAGAATTTTCTAATTGTTGTTAGTATTTTTTGGTATCCGGGATGTCCTACATAATTACTTCGGTGATACTCATCCATGATCAGTTATTTTAAACTCATTCAATTTGGGATATATAATTTTCCTTTGAAGGCTAACAATTGATCCTTGTTAATTTCATAGTCGGAGGGTTTTTCTTGTCTTCTGGCTTCCTCCACTTGTTTCCATAAAAATCAGTATTCCGGATCCTTCTCGGCTTCCTGTTTTATTTAATATAAAAATTTAAATTTGATCTAATTATAGAAGAACTTATATACACATTGCAATTTTCTGCTTAAGGCATCTCCCATATGATTTTGTTTTCCTTTTACATGTTGTATATCAACGTCGAATTATCTTAGGAAGGCATTTCACCTTGCCTATCTAGCATTTAAATATTTTTGGTTAAAGTAGCTGGTTAGGCTATTGTGATCAGTTTTTAACACAAATATTTTTCCTAACAAGTAGTGCCTCCATACCTGGAGTGCATGCACTACTGCTGTCAGCTCTAAATCATAAGATGAATATTGTTGTTCATGCTCCTTTGATTTTCTTGATTCATAGGCAACCACTCTTCCTTCTTGCAATAGAATTTCCCCAACTCCTTCATTACAAGCATCGATACAAACCTGAAATTCCTTATTGGGATCAGTTACCCTTAAGACCAGGGCAGTGGTTAAAAAATGTTTCAACTTATCGAAACTATTCTGACACTCCGTATTCCATCTAATATTTTTCCCTTTCTTTGTAGAGATGTAATTGGGAAAGCTATCTTTGAGAATCCTTCAATGAACCGTCGATAGTACCAAGCTAACCCCATAAAGGATCGGATATCTACCACATTTTGGGGTACTCACCATTCCATAATAGTTTTGATTTTCTATGGATCAATCTCTATTCCCTCAGCTGAAATAACATGGCCTAGATACTGGATCTACTCTTTGAAGAAGTCACATTTGCTGAAATTGGTGTATAGCTGATGTTTTCACAACATTTCCAGTACTATCCTTAAGTGATCCCTGTGCTCTTCCATGCTTTCTGAATAAATTAAAATGTCATCAATGAATATTAGAACAAATATATCCAGAAAGGGGTGAAATGTGCCATGCATTAGCCTCATAAATGTTGCTAGTGCATTAGTTAAACAAAATGGTAAAACCACAAACTCGTAATTCCCATATCGGGTACGGAAAGCAGTCTTGTATATATCCTCATCCTTAATTCAGATTTGGTGATATCCAGATCTTAAGTCTATCTTTGAGAATACAGTGGCCCCCTTCACTTGATCAAATAGGTCATAAATCCATGGTAATGGATATTTATTTTCTATGGTCATTTTATTGAGATGCCTATAACCCATGTACATTCGTATGGTTCCATCCTTTTTCTTTACAAAGAACACTGATGCTCCTGAAGGGGACAAACTTGGTTGAATATACCCCTTATCCAACAATTCTTGCAGCTGCATTTTCAGTTTGGTTAGCTCTAGTAAACTCATTCGATATGGTGCTCTCGAAATTGCTGATGCTCCTGGCATCAACTCAATAGTGAAATCGATGTCCCTACTTGCAGGTAAACTTGGTACATATTCTGGAAACACATCCATGAAATCTTGTACTACAAGTATGTCTCCATCATAGGAATCTTCTCCTTAGAATTAGAAAAACCCACCTGAATGGCATATAACTGACATCATTTTCTAATACACTTACAAATTTGAGAGGTTGTAATAGGACGCAACTGTAAGGGTTTCTTGATTCTTTGTATCTCTTTACAAGTTCCATCTTCCATTATATAATATATAATATTTTCTTTAAAATCTATCAATGTCCAGTGCTTCTCCAACCAATCCATTCCCAATAGCACCTCATAGGATCTGAAAGGAAATACATTCAGATCCACATTTAATTGTTGTTTTCCAATTTTGAGTGTACAATTTGGAACTTTGCCACAAACTTTTCTTTTTTCTTGTTAAGTCCCTATATTAATAGTGTAGTCCCTTATTATGTTAGTGTAGCCCCACATATTGTTATTGTTGTAGCCCTGTAACCCCCATATTGTTATTATTGTGCCCTTACATTATTATTGTTAGGTTGGCTAGGTTTACATTGTGGCCCCACTAGGATTATATTGTGGCCCCATGGACTCCTATATATAGAAGGAGGTTTTATTCATTTGTATCATCCAGGAATTGTTTATTTATGTAATGTATAGGAGGTTTCCCCCTCGAAGTGGCTTATTTCTAAGGCGTTGATATCTCTTTTCTTCTATTTTTGGAGCTAGTTACACAACATTTGGTATCAGAGCTTTGGATTCTAGGGTTTCGTTGCTCCAAACAGGTCATCGTGGCATTTTCGCTATAACTTTTTTTCTACGCAGTTTTAGAAGCTGAAATTTTTAGGGTGAGAAGCCGAAATCCTGAGGAAGCTTTTCTAAAAATTTCAGAGCTTGGTTCGCAATATTTGCAGAGATATCATCTGTGTAAGTTAGGTCTTTTTTCAGGCTCCTAAACAGGTCATCGTGGAATTTTCACTATAACTTTTTTTTTACGAAGGTTCAGAGTCTAAAATTCCTATGGTGCGAAGCTGAAATCGTGAGGAAATTCTTCAAAATATTTTAGAGCTTGGTTCACAATATTTTTGGAGATATGATCTGTGGAAGGTAGTGCTTTTTCAGGCTCCTGAATTTCATCTCAAGAGGTGATCGTGGGAAAAGTGCAATAGCTCTCTCTTTGGGCATCGGATTGCAGTGCCGTAAAATGTGGTCGCAAGTACATAGACCATAGTTTCATGGCTGTCAATTTTAGAGAAAAAAGATGAAACAGTGACATGTGGCAAGTTGTACATGTTCACTCTACTGAACTAGTCCATAATTAGGTCATTGTGGGAGATTGGACACAACTTTGTCTTGGAGAATCCAAATCAGGTTAGACCTGTGGCATTCAAAAGAGAATTAAGAGGGCTATTTCATTGTTGAATTTCAGATATTGAAGACTCGCAATCACGGAGATAATCCAATTCCAATATCGAGCTCCTCAAAAGCAAGTAAAAGGTGTGTATTGTTTTTCCCGAATTGCATAAATCTTGTTTGAAAAATCAGTTTGAAGTGATTCCAAGGGCCTATTGAGAATATATTTCAGTATTTCATTCTGAAATGCCTCCTAAAAAGAATTCAACACCCATTAAGCCCTCATAAATCTATACTATGATGCATGAAGTGGAAGAATTGCAGTATGAGATATCAAAATTACGGTACCAAGTGCAACAAATTTTGATCTTACAAAGAGCAACTGAAGCTGACATAGATGGTTTAAAAGAAGAAATGGAGGCTATGTTGGATGGTTTGAAGGATAAAATAATATCTAATATGGATGATAAATTAGTGGAAGATGACATCGAGTGTCAACAACAAGTTCTCCAACTCTCAAAGGATAACCTAACTTTGGTGCAGAATCTAATGAAACAAAAGGAATATCAACATCACATCGAAAGAAGTTCTGAAGCAGTCAAAAAAACAAGAACTTGACAAGTACGATCAATTTCAGAGTATCTCAGCAAGTGGAAGAACTTTCCTGCAGAAGATTCCTCATGGGAGGACAAAAATTTTATACAGAAGCATCAAGAAATAATCAAGCGTTGAGGACAACACTTGTTTGAAGGAGAGGGGCATGTTAAGTAGCTATATTAATAGTGTAGTCCCTTATTATGTTAGTGTAGCCCCACTTACTGTTATTTTTGTACCCCTGTAACCCCCATATTGTTATTATTGTGCCCTTACATTATTATTGTTAGGTCGGCTAGGATTACATTGTGGCCCCATGGACTCCTATATATAGAAGGAGGTTTTGTTCATTTGTATCATCCAGGAATTGTTCATTTATGTAATGTATAGGGGGTTTCCCCCTCGAAGTGGCTTATTTCTAAGGTGTTGATATCTCTTTTCTTCTCTTTTTGGACATGATTTCCCAACATTTCTTTAATGGCTAGCTGTACTAGCAAGGGATTTTTGAATTTCTGACTTTGTAATTTACAAATTTCTACTATTTTGGGGTTTACATAACTTAAAATTGCACTTGGGTCAACCAAAATAGAAACAAGTTGTGAAAATAACTTACCTCCCAGTTCTATCATCACGGGTTGATAATCTTCCTGTCGATCCTCCAAAGCTGCTTTAGTTATGGGTGTGTTCTAGACTACATCCCCCACTGTAAAGTCTTCTTGTTAATTAGCTATTGTATCATTTCTTCCCCACAGTAGGAAGTTCTTATAATATTCAGCCTCACCGCACCCCCAACACTGTAGGGGTGGTTTCTAATTTTGTCCTTGCTCAGGTTTGCTAGAATCCTTTGTGGATTTTTCTTCCATAGGCTAACGGGTTCTTTTATGGTTTCTTCCAAACTATTTGCTGACTGAATTCCTTGTAGAATTCTTAAAGTTACTAGTCCTAGTATTTTTGAAATTTGAACTTCTTTTCTACCCTTTTCTTGGCTGCCAATTCTTGCCTAGTTCTCCTTTTTCCTTGGATTGTTGGTAACACATTCTCACTTTTCGAATTGCTTCATCCATGGTCCTTAAATTCACAAACTCAATCTGTTCTTTCATGTGGGTTAGAAAACTACTTAAGAACCGCTAAACCTTAGCCTTTTCATCCCTTAGATAAGGAACGTATCTTAGTAGGGAAGTGAACTTGGTTATGTACTCATCCATTGTCATTTGACCCAATTTAAAATCATGGAATTATCTGGACATTTTGTCATAGAAACGTTCTGTTAGATACTTTTCCTTGAAGTATTGTTGAAATGTATCCCATGTCACGTCCTAATCTTCTATGCTGTGGAAATTTTTGCCTTCCTCCCACCACAGGGTGGCCTTATCTCTCAATCGAAAGATGGCCAGTCTAGCTTTCAGATTTATACTATACTCATAAACTTGAAAGTACTTGTTCATATTAAACAACCATGCTTCAACCACCTACTCCGCTTCTCCATCAAATGTAGCTGGTTTTATTTTTTGGAACTCACCTTGTAGTTTCACTTTTTGTTTCTTAATTTATTGTTGTTCTCACACATTACCAGACTTAGCCTCATTATAGTTTCTATTTTTGTTACTCCGCTGTGAATGGCTTATTTCCATTCTGTCATTAGTATGGTCCTTAGCCTTTCGTTCATTTTCTTCCCACGTATCTCTATCAGAACTGGGTTGTAACACTCCTTGATTCTGTTTATCAGAAAGGCTCTTTAGTATTCTTTCATCTTCTTGCATCAGGCGTTCATTGTCACTCCTAACCTGGACCATTTCTTCATGTAGCTTCTGCATAATGCTTAACAGAATATTTGTTTGGTGTTTTTTTTCTTCCAACAATCTACTCGTTTGTTGGTGCTGATCCACACTCAGTTGAATCCACATTTCTGGATTCATTTTTGGTTGGGATTGGGGTGTAGGTTCCCCTGGGTTTCGTGGTGTTTGTTCTTTCGATCCCCTCATATTTTGTATTTATCTATATTATATATTTTATGTGCATCATTTACACACAACAGTTTATCACGTTAGGTGACCCATTAGGTCCCAGCATATGACCGTTGCTTTGATACCACTTGTAACATTCACCATAACTCAACCATTAAAAAAAAAAAATTGCTTTCACATTTTTTATACCTAGCTATAAGTACACATGTATTCACCAACCTTAACAATATGGTTCACCATGGAGTTATACATAAACCCTATTTTAAACATGGCTAAATATGAACATTAATTCATACAGAATTCCATGCATTATTATTCAAACATACCTATACCTTTTTCACATACCTATGATCCAAAAATCTACTTATATTTGGCACTTGTAAATGCAATGCTACGATGGTTTATGTTTGCATATGATTTTATATATATTACATTGGATCTTATCAATAGGGACATCATTCCATGAATTATTTAACCTCGAAGGGACTTGAAAGATTGTAGAATCATGTCATTATAATGTTTTCAATGCTCAAATTATTTGTCGTATGATTTCATTAAGTTTAGAATAGGGTTGTTATACCCCTTCACATGGAAATTCAGGATATTGATTGACACCTGCTCTATCGGCCTACGTTGGATCTCAGGGATAGATATCCACGGTCTAGATCTTTCGATACCCGTTTAGGGTAATGACCCAACCTAACCCTAATTTTTTTTCTCCATTCACTCGGCTCTGGCAGCACTGAACCTCTACACCTTGCCGCCTTCGTCCCCATTCGACCAATGACATCTACTCCTCAGCTTAGCCACGATGGACCCTCAGCAGGTATGAGAAACTATTAATACAATATTTCAAGTTTGAATGTTATGGCTTCACAGTTCTCAGTTATGATATTTTATGATATTTTTTGAGGTTTAATGTCTTGCAAGAATTTGCAGGTCTCAGGAACTCGTCTCCATGACTGAGTATCCTACCTTGGGTTGTAGTCACGTCTCGGGCTACTATCGACTTCTCTCAATGACACCAGTTCATATAAATATGGACAATAAGCCCTACAATAACCCATTTCTAATATTACTACTCTCTAACATAGTGTTCTTTTCAAAAAGCCCTATCTTCTAAGAATAATATCTGCTATATCTCTATGCAGTGATTCAGATTTTGACCTGTAGAATCATTCCTACATAGGTAACCTACTCTTTTTTTTGTATTGCACTTACTCATGAAATTCATTCCAGAGTTATGACGGTGTAGATTTTTTGATGCTCATGTTCTAGTTTTGTGTAGGTATTTACATAAAATGATGGAAAGGGTTTCATATCGCATTGTCTTTTTAAGTGTGCACTTCATTTTCAGTAACCTTGCTGCCATCCTTAACAGGTACCAGCTACTTCATTTTGTCTTAGGCTTAGAAAATAGGCCTCCAAGCTCAGCTCTATGGTGCCACATGGTGTTATAAGTTCAGGATTTAGTTTTCTCAGTTCGATGAATTTTCTATTGTTTTGATTTCCCTTCATTTGAGGGCTCAACCCCACACTAAGTTAACTGTATGCATTATTAAGGGTTTTCATTGTAATTTTAATGGCCTTTTTGGATTGACGGTCGAGCACCCATCTCGTCCCATGAGGGTTTCCTGCATGCAATAGTTTTTAATTAAGTGCTATATATATATATATATATATATATATATATATATATATATATATATATATGTTTTTTATCATGGACAGTTAATTGTCCTCGAAATTCTTCGGTGTTGTTGCCTTGTTCTTTCTTCAAGTGTTTGGTCCCTCTAAATGAAAACTGCCACAATCTCTCTTTTTCTGTAGAGGTTTATATATATATATATATATATATATATATATATATATATATATATATATGAATATAATTTTCTTTGTCTTATCTTTATGGACTCTCACATTTGAACTTAATGGTTGTTCGAATAGATTTATTATCTATCTTGCTAGCAGCATATATTGGTCCTTTATTTTTTTGTTTCCTACAATGGAATTTATAGTTTGAAGGTTTTCTGTGTGGAATATGTTTGGATGTAACTATTATTGTTCTTTGGGTTTCTTCTGCACATGCCTTTTCTAGCAGTTTGCATGCAGGTATTACATTTCAGTATTAACTTTATGCTTCCATTCCATAAATTAAATCTATATTTTTCCAGTATAAAGGAGACATTTCCATTATTTTTTACCATTATTTTGACTATACCATTTTCTAAGTTACGGACAGTAGCTTTTGTCTCACTTTCAAGAATAGAATTTATTTTTACCTCTTTTAGTTAGGTAATTAGAGAGATTTCCAGACCATCTATATTTTTTTCCATGTATATCGTAGTTACAGAAAAACGACCAGTTCTGGGGTTTAGGGTTTCGGCTTTGGACCCTGAACTAACAATTTCTTCTAGTTTGTATTTTCAGTTATATATTTATGTCTTTATTTAGTCTAATTCTGCGGTTACGACTTACACTGTATTTTCCTTTGAAAGTGAGGCTATAACTACAACATATATATAGTTTTTTCACACAACACACATACATTCAACATTTCCACAGTAAATCCTAGAATATAATACAAGAAAGATAGATATAGTTTATCCTTGACATGCACAGCATAAAATTCTTCTTTCCATATTTTTAAGAAACAATACCTGTATTGAAATAATTCAGTCTAAAAACTTTCCTACATTAAATAAGTTTGTCTAACATATCTGCATTAAATGACTTTGTTTACTTATCTCGTTTCAGAAATTGCTGATGATGTCCTCCCAACCATGAGGGAGGTGATTACGTCCATATCTCCGCTCGTGCTCCACACCTGAGATGCGTAGGTTGACAGAAATTCTGGAAGAGACCTCGAGACCCCAAGTCTAGTACTCTTCTTTTCTAGGATTCAGGAATGTTAAGCGTTTTGAGTGGTCACGACTAGCTCAGGAAATCATCACTCTCTTCATTCATTTCCTTAGTCACAGAACATAACCCCTTTTCCTCACTAGGATGTACTTTTATCCCTAGAGGAAAGGTAACTGTCTGAATTGTTTTCTGTTCAACCACTTCTAAGTTCTTGGAATAATTTTATCATTAGTCTTTTAACCTTTTTTGGAACCACTATTCCATAATTCAATTTTATTTCAACAAAAACACAATTAATTTATGTTCATCATGTAATCCTTTTCCCAAAATAAAATAAATGTTTTAATCTCTTTAAAAATAAATAACATAACAACTAGTTAGCATTTAACCCTACTATCACACTAGTGTTAGATAGATATAATCTGGTTAGAGTTGAGGGCAACAATGTAACAGTTTTAGATTATAATTATGATGCATATGTTTGTGATAAAATTCAAAATTGACATTATGTTTTCTTTTCTTCTCATGCCCATATCATTATCTTAATTATTTTGGTCTGTGTTTCATTCATTTAATGGTTTATACTTTTCTGTTTGGATACTTTGAGTGTTTTGTGTGTTTATGTGTTCGGATTTGGATGGTAATGTTTGTGAATGTTACAGTTATGTGTTATATTTTTATATGTGTATGCAATTGTTTATAAATAATTAGTTGGTGATTAAGAAGGGAGACAATATTGTCAATAGTTTTCATGAGGATTGATATTGGACATCTATTTCATTTAATTTTAGGTTTAAAAAATTTTGACAACTAATTAATTATAGGTAGTGTTCCCCCAAATATTAAAAGATATATCTTGAAGGGTAGTTTTAATAATTTACTATGTCAAGGTTACTCTTGAAATAATTTGTTTCTTTGTTTATGTCTCAAAGAATTTATTTCCTTCAAGGATATTTTGATGATTTTTTTTTTTTTTACCTACAGTCTATTTTGCGAAGTCAAGAAATAATGTGTTTTTAATTTTTTTTTAATGAGTGACTAGATTCATAAAATATTTACATTATTTGTTTCTCCAAACAATTATCACATCTCCTTCAAGAGTATTTCGATTTGTTTTGATATTTTTAAATATAAAATTTCCTCTTATAATTATTTTGAATACATTGTTGCATGCAATTACTCCATTAATAATTTTGAATATAAGTAATTTTATATTAGTAATTAATTGGTGATGAAGAAGGTAGACAGTTTTCTCAAAGATCAAATTTTGACAACTAGTTATTTCTTAATAGTGACCCTCTACGTATTACTATTATATCTTGGAAAATATATATTTTAATAATCTACAGCCTCAAAATTAACAACATCTAATGCAAGTAATCAAAATAGGATTAGAAACCAACATCTACACTGAAATCAATGCATATAATGGAAGAAATCAAATGACATTAGAAATCAATGCATGTAGTGCAAGAAATGAAATATGATCCATTCTAAAATCCATGCATCTAGTGAAAGCAATCAAATAGGATTAGAAATCCACATCTACACTGAAATCCATGCATCTAGTGCAAGCAGTGAAATAGGATTAGAAATACAAATCTACACTAAAATTCATGCATCTAGTGAAAGCAATAAAATATAATTAGAAACCAACATCTACATTGAAATAATTTTATCTAGAGAAAGTTATCAAATAGGATTATAAATCACCATCTACACTTAAATCAATGCATCTAGTGCAAGAAATATTCTTTATTCTCTCTCCCATCCATCTAATCTTGAATTTTTTTTATTATAATTTATAGTCTCAAGGTTAACAACATTTAACCCATCTAAGGAAAGAAATATAATAGTATTAGAAAACAACATCTACACTAAAATCAATGCGTATAATGTGTTACATGACAAAAGACCTCCTCATCATCTCAGAGGAGAAGGAAACATGGAAGGAAGAAAATGACCCAGACAAAGACCCATTTTTCAAAGCTAACGCACCCTAGAGACAACCGGGTTGAGCTATAATGCATCCCAGCAATTTAAAGGGAGATTTAGTGCCTATATTAATACTTTGTATTGATTACGAGGCAACATTACTAGTGTTTTCATGAATAAAGGGACAAATCCTGCACAAATTGACTCACATTTTTGCTTTTTCTCAAAAGGACTTAGTCCAAAAGCAACAACCTGTGGTGCAGGCCTCTTATTGGACGTTGCTAAACACAAATGAGCATCTATAAAGGCCAAAAGCAAGGAAAGACAAAGAAACATCATGATTTTTTCTCATTCAAACTGATTGAGAAGTTTGGCAAGGTCTGTCCTCCCCAATTCCTATAAATTGGAGGCTTGGGCTCTTGGTCAAAGGTCAAAGGTTTGATTGTGTGGAGATCAGGGCTTTATTGTTGAGATTGAGGCTTAAGGATTGGCAAATTTCATTGAGAAATCTTAGCGCAAGTATAATTACACTCGGAGATAGAGAAGAGAGAGATAGAGGAGTCAGAAGACTGATGAAGGCTTGGTTCAACCAACGGTTGTAATATTCCTTCTCATATATTAATAGAATTGTATCTATTTTTTCCATTTGATGTTTTAGTGTCACATTTATTGTTTATTTGTCTATGAAGCATGATACAAATGGATCATATTTTTATAGTTTAATATTGATTATATGCTTGTTTAATTTCTAGTAAGTGATAACATTGTGAAGATGACACGTGTGCTTTGTTTGTTTTCAGGATCTAGACTTGGATCCGGTGAGGAAGGACTTCATCCATGTCACTTAGCACTCTCCAATAGATCTGTTGTCTACAAAGAGGTAATCCTTCAATATCTCACTTCGTCGATTATTCATTAGTATAAACATGTGTGCGATATATTTGTAACTATACAACTAATCTGATTGTCTGCCTCGAGCACCAGGAAGCCCTGAGAGGGAATTACATCAGCTACCTCCCATGCATTTTACCCCTAAGCAGAATTTGCGACCATACTGGCAAGTTAATCCTTAGTTCTCGAATTTTTTGTCTCTAAGCCTTTGGTCCTTTGCCTCTGTCATTTCCCACTCTAGTCACATCCCCTTCTAATTAGTTCATATGCTCTGTGACCATCTCAGTAGCTCACAATGTCCAGAACAGAATCTACCCAGCCATTTTTACAACTTTTCCTTGAGTAACACACACCCTGTGTGTGTTCTAGTGCATTATAACGATGTTAATGCTTAGGGATAGTGTGTTAGTCCTGTTATTAACGCTCTGTATCCTCTGATAGCCTTCATTACCTAGTAAAAATTTGTTTTTACACCTCTACTCTGATATTCCTTGACCGTGGAGTTGTTGGTTGCCATATTAGCTTCTGTATTTTGGATCCCTATGCTTGGTTGCTTTCTGGCATTTTAGTTTTCTTGTTTTAAAAGTTAGTCTTGGTCACATTTACTTTTTGAAAAGGAATTTTTTTTTTTAGTTTTTTTGAATATAGATCATTTCATCATGAATTTTTGGCTAAGAAGATGTTAGTGAGGATATATAGATGTATGAATATTTTTAGGCTAAACTGCATTATTTGGATGATTGTTGCTGCACGGATGTTTGAAATATTTCTCCCTATAGAATAAGCTCTTCATCGAATTGAATATTAAAATTTCATGGTTTGAGGGAGAGTCTCATTACATTTCATACGTCTGTGCCCCCTCAGAAGACTAATAAGCAAGTACACTAAAAATCAAGCGCTAATAAATTCAATCATGTAACTCTTTTTCTAAGCTCACACTAACAATAGTTTAGGCTAGGATCTTGGCATATGAGAAGTTAGAAAACTACCCAAGATCACAAAAATTGAAACTAGTGTCATTAAAGAGTGAAAATATGGTTTCACTCATACTATTGGGATTGCTCCACTAGTACCGGAGTTAAGCGAGAGAGAACACTAGGGTGCATGAGAAGGTAACCCACCTTTGAGTGCATAATAGTGGGAATTCTATATATTTGGGTTCCCCTTGGGGATGTCTAAACTAAATTGGGGATCTAGGTGTTCTGCCCATATAGCGTGTTGTCTACGACCATGACCCCCTTGATAGTGTCTACAATTTGAGGTATCTTTAGTTACCATAATTTTAGGGACGTACACAGAAGAACCTACTCTATCTTCAATATTTGGGAGGGTACTCATCTCCAAGAGAGTTCTTACATGATTCATCTGAGGTTCAGGCGAAGCTCAAGAGGAACCGTAACTTTACATTTGACTAGCTCTCTCTGTATGCTATTGTGACACTGAGTTTCATCTCCAGAAAATAGTAGTACTTAGACAGGGTCTTACCCCTTTTGGCTACTTGATTGATTGATTTTAGAGGTTATTTTTTCTTTTTTAGGTGTTTTTTTACTATCACTGGGACTTCATAATACATCACAATAAAATTTGGTAAAATTAACAGGTCATCATGGCATCCCTCGACCCTTGTCATCTTTAAAGGTGGCATCAAGGTCTCCCTCCATTGACATTGGGGGAGGAGTCGAGTCTCAGTGACCCAGGGCCTTCTCCGAAAGAGCAGTCTCTAGTGTTGACCACTGATTTTCACATTAATCCCTACCATACGGAGTTTCTTGAGGATCATTTCACTCAACTAGTCATACCTTCTTACAATCCTCCTCCCACTGACCTGTTGGGGCCATTGTTAGTTCAGGTAACACCAGTGCTAGTCATGCCTTTGGCTACACCTACATCCATTTCACAACCAACGACCATTGGGTCAGTGTTGTTGGTGGCCAACTCGGTTGCACCACCATATTCCATGCTAGTTGTCAGTTCTATGCAACTAATTTGAAACCCCGGTAACCAACCTATAACTGGTCCTAGAAATCCGATCAACACAACTACAAGAGGACCTTTGAACCCTTCAGGATCTTCTCCTATAGTGTCTGCACCTGGACCCATAGTTTCCACTCCCACTAGCGGGGAAACTTCGGTTCATTTTAGCAACCCTTTCGGTTGCAATCCATTGTTGAGTTCAAACCCCTTGGATGTTACGCTAGGGGGCAGTGTCACAATACCTATATGTCACGGGGCACTTCAGTACCCCTACACTTAACAGGACAAGCAGGACCATTGATTGTTAACACCATTGCTCTAAGTGGTCAAACTTCAGGTGTAGCGTCTATGCCAATTTTGAAATATGTGAATAGTAGTATGCCAAAAGCTAACTCTATCATGTCCATATGGGAAACCCTTCCCCAAAACTAATTGGGGCAAGGGGGTGACTATTACACTAGGGGCAACCAACAGTTTTCCCCCCAAGACAACATCCCTTATGAACAGCAACCATACATCCCTACACCTCTACTCAATAGAAATTTTTATCAACAAAGTAATACATATCCCATTGGTAACACATTGATGGGAGGAACCTACATTCCAAATGGTCAGCCAACACCTCCTTGGCTAGACTCAGGGGAAACCACGTAATTGCAATTTTTGGCAGAACTAGACATCCCTGACCTCTACAAATTGACCAATGATCCTATCAACCGCAACCCGTTGTAGCCTCCAGTACCGCACAAGATTCGGTTTGACATACCTATGTTTGAAGGGAAACAAGAGGAGGATCCAGCTATGCACATCACCACCTTTCATATATGGTCTATTTCTATCTCCATGGTGTTCAATAGAATTCATCTCAGAATTTTTCCCCATAATTTCACAGGCAACATTGCCAAATGGTACATTGATTTACCGCGTGTTGCAGTCAATACTTTTGGTGCCTTCGCAATGGAATTTCTTAAGAACTTCCAATTACATATTCTATACGAAACTAGAATTGAACTCTTAACCTCGCTATGCCAAGAAACCGTCAACCATATCTCCGATCACATTCATGAATGGAGTCGTAGGCAGAGGTTAGTCGAAGCGGCAATGCCGGATCATCTATTATCGAACTGGTTTTGTAAGTCACTCTTGCCACCCCTTGCTAAAGATGTTTTCTTGTCTGGGGCGGTCAAGGAAGACCAATCCATCTATTGTGAACAACATATAGATCTCATATATTCTCAATCTGGCATAGTGTATGAGTTACTCCCCCATGCCCTTGGCAACTTGAATCCTTTCGCTACTCAATTACCTGGAGCGCACACTGACGGCCTCGTTGTGCAACTTCTGGTGTAGTTGTAAAACAACTTAGTGGTAAAGCTTCCCAACCATCTTTGGCTGCTACCTCCACTACCCAATCGACTGCACTTCCCACTGTCGAGGTACACTCTGTGCAGTCTACAAAAAAACCTAGTGGAAAGAACAAGAAGAATAAGAAAAATATCTCTCCTTCTGAAGAGGAGCCCAATACTCATAATAATCCCAATCAGAGAAATGTTGATAAGAACAACAAAGAAAAGGAAAAAATGATGAGATTCCCTTGCAAAATTTGTGCGGGGGACCACTTTAAATATAAATGTCCTCGGCTAAAGGAATCCACATATTTTACTACAAAAAAATACTCTGGAAGGACACCTACCGTCCTTCACAATGCCTTCCCTAATCCACAACAAAAATAACAACAGATGGTTGCAAACCTGCCACAACCCCCCAAAAGGGAAATGGTGGTACTCATCCTTCCAGTGAATGATCGTCTGCCATTTATGGCATACAGACAATTGAACTCCAAACCCAAGCTAAAATCTATGGAAATCTAGTCAACCTGGTTGAAGTTCGAATCTACCATCGCCTAACAATTTTCATATCAAAAGGCCTACTGCTGACCCTATTATTCATCCCCCTAAAGGGACCCTTTAGTCCATGACTCATACCACCTCTGCACGTGTTGCCCAGAACATTGTAGAAGACTTGGTGCAAGCACCATCAACTATGTCTGCACTCAAAGTTTTATAAACCTATCCAACACAAAGGAAAGCCCTGCTTTCAGCCATTGGTGGAATTGACCCCCAAGATTCTATGCTAGCTGTCTTCGACATGGAAAATTGCTAAACTCTCCTTTCACGCCAGCATGCTTTCCAGGTTCAAGTTGTGTTGACAGGGAGATCAATCCATCAAATTGTCATAGATGAAGGTGCTTCGACCTACGTAATGTCAACTGCGTGCTGGATTGCTTTGGGTTCTCCCACTTTTTCTCTGCCATCGAATTCCCTCAAAGCTTTCGATGACCAAAATTTCCTCCCAAAAGGCTACCTTGCTAGCTACCCCATTACACCTAGTGGGAAAATGATAACTATGGACATAGAAGTAATAGATCGTCATCTCGAATATAATATTTTTTTGGGTTGTAGTTGGTCTTACGCAGTTACTGCCATTGTCTCTTCGGTTTTCTGACTCATCCTTTTTCCATTGGATGGGAATATAGTGATAGTGGACCAACTATCCCTTTGCACCCCTAATTATTCTGCACTTCCTAGCAACATTGTACCCTTTGTAGGAGGCGTTCCTAACTCTTACGTTAGCATCCGTACCAGTAATCTGAAGGCATCTTCTCTGATGGGTTTTTTTTCTCTCCCACCACCTGAGGTTGCACACACAATTTCAATGATATCCACCATCTCAGATGGCTCTATCAATCCCTGGATCCTACCGGTGCCTTTAGAAATTGATTCCTATGGAGATCAAATGCCACTATCATCAACTGAGTTGGCTTATCAAGCCATCCAATCAGCATATGAGCCCTCCACTGCTCTGGTTTTGACCAATGGTACAACCCTCTTGCCCACCACAGTTCCTTCTAAGGATCTCCTCGATGAATTCTTGCCTAGGGACAAAGCTATCTGAGAGATCATTTCTTGAGAGGAATGACCTTGGGGAGAGTTTCATCATCACACTTCAATGCTTGATTGGGACGTGACCACTATCCAAATCCTGTCTTTCGACCCACTTGAGATCGTTCCCTCTACTTACACGACTGTTCAAGCTATCGATACGAAAGGGAACATGGGAAATATTTATAAGACTATGCTCATAGATATCTTGGTCAAAATGAGTATCATGGAAAATATACAGATTGGAGCGGATTGCTGTCTTGAGGAAATTGCACGCTTCACATCCCTTTTTAAAGAGTTCTGTGATGTTTTTTCTTGGTCTTACGATGAAATTCCCAGCATAGATCCTTCTATAGTTGAGCACAAAATCAAGATTTATGACAATGCCAAACCTGTCTGGTAAAGGGTTTGACATATCCACCCTCGCAAAGCAGCAACTATCAAGACATAATTCGAAAAAATCTTACACGTTGGTTTCATCTATCCCATTCCTGTGATGGAATGGGTATCCAATCCAGTTCTCATAGATAAGAAAAAAGGCAGCATCTGAGTATGTGTTGATTATTGTGATTTTAATGACACTTTTCCAAAAGACAATTATCCTACTCCGTTCATAGATCAAATCCTTGATGATTGCACCAGATGCGAATCTTTCTCCTTTATGGATGGATTTTTGGGATATAAAAAAATAGCAATTAAAAAGGATGACCAACATAAAACCTCCTTCATTTGTGCTTTGGGCACATTTGCATATCATAAACTCCCATTTGGTCTGAAGAATGTGGGAGTAACGTTTCAAAGGGCCATGGACTATGAATTTCATGATATTAGACACATTTTACAAGCTTACTTGGATGACCTTCCGGCTCACTCCAAGAAATGAGCCCATCACCTTGCACATCTTAAATAAATATTTGCTTGGTGTAGGTTCTACAACAAACATTTGAATCCACACAAGTGCATATTTTTTCAAGTTTGGACATCTTCTTGGTTTCATTGTCTCCAAGCACGAGATTAGGGTTGATCTCGATAAGGTTAAGGCAATCACTGAATTACGTGCACCATAATCCATTCTGCAACTCCAACATTTGCAAGGGAAGGAAAATTTCTTACGTCATTTCATTGTAAACTATGTCGAGATGATGAAAGGTTTCATGCACTTACTCAAGAAAGGGGTATCATATCTGTGGGATGATTAAGTTGAACTATCGTTGGACACCTTGAAACAAGCACTTGTTTCAGCCCCACTTCTTAGTGCCCCCAACTATTCGCGCAACTTTCTCCTCTACCTGGCAGGCTCACCATCCTCGTTAGGCATGGTTTTGGTTCAATTTCATGATGACGATAGTGATCATATGATTTATTATTTGTCAAAAGGTCACATTGGACCTAAATTACGATATTCACATGTGGAGAAACTATCTCTCATGGTGGTCTTCATTGTCACGTGCCTCCGACACTATATATTGCTACGACATACTACAGTAATTGCCTTGGAGAATCCCATGTGACAAATCTTTTCTCATCAGATTATTCGAGGAAAATATTCCAAATGGATTGTAATCCTCCAACAATTTGATTTCGTTTTTGTTGCTTCCAAAGCAAATAAATCTTTAGTCTTCACTGAATTACTGCCGAAACTTCCCAGTATTGACCTAGAAGAAGTAGCTCATGATCCATTTCTTAATGAATCTGTCTATCCGGTCAATTATTATGATCCTTGGTATGAGGGCATGATGTTATGCCTCCAAACTCAATGGTTCCAACCAATTCTCACTTTAGATGACCGGTGTCACATTCGTCACCAAGAGAAACACTACCTTGTGCTGAACGATACTCTATATCATTGCAGTGTCGATACAGTTCTTCGACGTTGTCTCACTCTTAATGACACAGAACACATTTTAAGTGACTGCCAAGATGGGGCGTGTAGTAGTCATATTTATGGCATAGATACCACCTATAACATCTTGTGTGTAGGATAATATTAGTCCACTTCATTTAAAGATTGTGTCATAGCAGTCCAGAAGTGCCATCTGTGTCAGATTTTTATGAAGAAAATACGTGCCCATCTGGTCTGTCTTGATCTAGTTATCTCCATTGGTCCTTTCGCTAAATGGGGAATATATTTCATCACATTCAATCCCACTTCTGTGATGGACACAACTACATCACAGCAACGGTCGACTACTTCACAAAATGGGCTGAAGCGATTCCCACATTTCAGGCCGATGGAGAAACCGTTGCTCCCTTCCTGTTCAATCAGGTCATCTGTCGTTTTGGTGTACCCCGCTCAATTGTCACAGATCATGGTTCACACTTTCAAAACCAAATTATGACAGAGTTAACTTCCATACAAGACCAGTCTTCATCCTACTATCTGCAAGCTAATGGTCAAGTCCAAGCCATAAATGGTGTCCTCAACACCATGATTCATCAGTTAGTCAGAAATCATAAAACCACATGGCATCGGAAACTATACCCCATGTTATTGGCATATAGAATGTTAGTGAAGACTGCTACAGGCTTCACGCCATTCCAAATAGCATTCGGTTTGGAAGCAGTTATTCCAATCGAGTGTGAGATTCTGTCACTTAAGCTAGCTGTTGAACTCCTACCCAGTACCACTACCAAAGAAGAGCACTAGCTCTTGCTCGATCAATTGGAAGAAACACATCGAGATGCCACACTGGCACTTGAAGCTCACAAGTGGCGAGTAAAATCTCAATACGAAAAATATGTCAAGGCTTGTTCTTTCCAAGAATGTGATCTCATTCTAATTTATGATTAGAAACACAACCTCTTAGGGGCAAGAACACTTCAACCATTATGGCTTGATCCTTACATCGTCACTAAATTACTTTCAAAAGGAGCTTATGAACTTTAGGACTATAATGGGATTCCACTCATTGAGCCCTAGAACAAGCTCTATCTGAAGAAGTATTTCTCCTAGTGTCCCACTGGGCATGTGAAGGAAGGTGCGTATACACGCGGGTTCAGTGAAGAAAAGTAGCATATTCATTTTAAGATTATATATGTTCAGGGTTAAGTTTGATATTGCATATTGATTATGAAGTATAGGTTATTTATTAAGTTTTAGTTGCAGTGGTCTCACTACTTTGATTAAAGTATTGGGTAAAATTTATGGTTGTTGATGTTGATGTTGTTTGATCCAGCATGAAAATTGATGAAACATGGTCTGCAGTGGTTCTAAGGGTTGAAGCCTTCATTATGGAAGTAAAAGATTCCTGCTAGTAGAAGCCGGTGTTCTGATCAGGGGGTTGAAGCTCCCTTCCAGTAGTGGCTAGTAAAAGAGATTAGGGGGTTGTAGCTCCCTTCCAGTAGCACTTGGAAAACGAGAGAAAGTTGCAACCTTCTGTAGGTAGATGCTTGCATACTGATATGAGTCTGCATCAGTACAATATTGTAAATAGTTTTCCATATAATAAATATTGAAGACAAAGACAACAACAATGGTGGTTTTCTCCCGAATTGGGTTTCCACCTTAAATGTTGGTGTTCATGTGTGTTGCACTTGTGTGATGGTTTATACTGATGTCACTGCACATATTTACTGATTATCTAACATATGCATAACCGGTAAACTGAGTTAAATATTGTTCCTGAAAATTTTTTCTAATATGTAAAATTATATCAGTATACACTAGTTTCTTTTAGTATATGCACGTGTATACGTGAGTTGGGTTCATCAAAGCCGCATATGGAATTTTGTAAAGGAAAAGTTAAAATATTTTCAGTAAGCTCTAAATACTTATTCACCCCCCTCTTAGTATTTTTCCCAACAAAAGAGATCTATTCCATCATGCAGGCTTGCTGACATTGGAAGCATTACATTTGAGGGAAGGAGATGGCCATTCACACCAATCGCAGACCTCTACAGTTTAAACAGACATAAGAGAAGTTGCATAATTATTTCCATTTGAAGTGGTCTACATATTTGCAACAATTCCACTTGAACATTAAATAAGAAAAGGGAAGCACCAATCATGTTGTAGACTTCCTCAATGAACCCCCCATTGGAGCACTGGCTAATGTTCTCAACTCTTCTAGCCATGAGACCTCTCAATGGAATCAACTATAAAAAATGATCTAGATTTTGCCTCCACATGCTAGATGCTAGTAGATGGAAAGAAATTTCTTGATTTCCACCTCCTGGATGCATTATTATGCTACTTGGGCCACCTTTGTGTTTCTTCAAGCTAGCATGCCAAGGTAATTTCAGAGGCACACTATAATCGGGTTGGAGGACACTTTGGTGTGGATACAATTGTGGTCGCACTACAAAAGTAATTTTATTCGCCAAAACTTCGACAGGATGTTGGGAAATATATCATATCCTGCGTTTCCTGTGCCATCGCCAAGACAACCATAAAAAAGCAAGGCCTGTACACTCCTATGCCTACTCCAAAGTAACCTTATAAATCCATCTCCATGGACTATATGTCTAGCCTACCTTTTGCCAAGCATGGTAGTGACTGTGTATTTGTGGTTGTGGATAGATTTTATAAGATGGCTATATTGGTGGCCTGCAAGAAGAGTATCACAGGAGAGGACACTGCCAAACTCTTCTTTGAACGAGTGTGGGCACATTTTGGGATCTGTTGTGGCCAGCAACAACCTCCCTTCTTATTTAATATTAGTAATAATACTAAATAAGTGGGGACCCTTAGTCAAAAAATCCAAAAAATTAATTAGTATTTATTTCCTTTCTCAAATAAAACTTACTATCGTAGCTTAGGGAAATTCCTTTGAAAATATTTAAAATAAACCTAAGTTTATGATAGATCAAAACATAATCTTTCTTTGAAGAAAAATACTGCATCCATCACAAAAAGTGGATATCCTTTGTAAAAGCATAATCTTTTAAAATTGCGATTCCGCGATATTGCAATAGCGCGATCCCAAAGAACTATACATTAAAGTATTGATCGAAAACCTCATATCGCAGAAAAGTTGTTTAATAAGTTATATTTTGTGAAATTGCGATTTCGTGATTTTGCGATATTGCGATTTCGCGATCATTTTAGACTGCGATTTGTGGATGTTGCGATTTGAGATGATTACGATCCACGATATTGCGATTTTGCGATATTGCACAGCAAATCGCAGATCGCATTATCGCAAATTCTTCTAACACGTTGTCCAAAGTAAATCTTTTCATAAATAAATATCCGTTATGCGCTTTGATGCCAAAATTAATGAATGGATTGTTAATCATTGATGGAAAGGATTTTGTTTTGATTGAAAGGTTGTTTCACGTTTAAAATAATATTTTTCATCTGCCTTCAGCATTTAAAACTATCCCGTCACCTTTCTCATATCATTACTATCACTTAATTCGTAAAACCGCAGGCGCGAAGGAGCAGAAGACTATACAAAGCATTCATAGAGCATTATGGGTAAGAAAGAGAAAGTTCCGAGTGCTGAAAACAAAGAGATGGCTTCCTTGTATGCAGATACTGCTTGCAACAAGGACGTCGGTATCACTACCTGGGAGGGCATGCATAATCTGCTCGAAGAAGAAAATCCCAGGGTAATGGAAGTTGCGGCTACTGCAGGATCAAGTAATGCCTCTGAAGCATCTCTTACAGAATTAGCTTGTTCATTTCTGCACAGAATAGCAGCAAGACCGAGAATTCTTCTGTATACAGATATGGTAAAATGGGCGCTGGATAACACCGATATTTCAGACAGGCAATTTAGAACTCCAGGAAAAGAACTTATCGGGTCATTCACTACAGAAGATTTGAGGCTTATGTATCACTTACCGGAACCTCAAATGACTTACAACAAAAAATTTATGGAGAAATTCGCCAGAGAAAATGCAAATTTGGCGGAATGCACCAATGAATGGACCAAAAGAGATGAACAATTGAAGAAAAACAAACATGGTATGTACAATACTAGTTCGCTCACCTCTCCATATTGTTTTGCTGATGCTATGTTATGCAGGATTTTTGGTAAGCCTGACATAAATATGGTCTTGCCTGAACGACTCCCTTTGTTGAATGTTGCTGTTAATGCTACAATTGTAGACTGGGCCAAAATCTTGTCTGATAATTTGGCCACTGCTATTTTCAATTACCGGTCTAAATGGACTGTTTCTCTAAGGATTTATCCTCCTTTTTATCTATCTGCCTATGTTATGGATTCAATTTTTTTTGTTTCTAAATTGCCTTTGATGGGCTGGCAATGGACAATTCATGATCCCTTGCCTATTCATGTCTATCACAAAGAGTTGTGGGAATCAAAGTTTGTTCCTCATTTTTACAAAATTTGCCATGGCATAATGCTGCCTCTGTATAGAATATTGTATAATAAGGATGCTCCAAGGTTATCCCCGGATGTAGAAGTCGACATTATCCCTGTCGCAAGATGGTTCGGAGAAGAGTTGTTTACTTATGTGAGGGTTTTTGGAAGCTCTGCTTCCCCCCATGTGTTACCCCTGTATGTTCCGGATAAACTTGTAGCTCGGGAGATTGCTTATCAAACCTGTGGTGAAGGAGGTTTGACAAAGGAATTAAAGGAGAAGAAGAAGGGCATTTGGCCACAATTTCCCGTAGCCTGTGGAACATTTTCATTATTTGATGTTGGTCACGCATTCAAAGAGGTAAGCAATATTACATGCTTACAACTGTTCAATTTTTCGAGAAGGTTTTTTGATCCAAATGATGTTGTCAAAGATTTCACCACTGCAATCAAAGTAAGAGTGTTTTCTGGAGAAGAAGATCCTTTTGATGATATGTTTCAAACAAAATGTTCATTTCAAGAAGTTTTGCATTTAGCTCAAACAAAGTTATCCCCAGAATAATTTCAAGAATTTAAACTTTACAGAGAGAGAAGACTAACCACTATCCCTTTGGAAAATTTACGCTTGGAACCCGTAAGGGAACCAACTCCTAGTGTCAGTCTTAGTGGCAGCTCAGATACAGAAAATTCTAAGTTGAAGTTTGACAAAGAGACTTCTGAGCGTTCTAAAAATATTGATAATGATGAAAGCTCAGTGAAGGATACAGCTCAATCAAAAGAGCTTTCACAACAACAGACTTTTACCACTCCACAGTTGAATCTTCCACCTCTCAATGTACAGCAACTGACAGTCAGGACTGAATTGGAAAAATAATGGGAAACTTTTAATCAATTGCTTAATGTGGAAGGAAAAAATATATAGACCCCTATACAGACAACAAAAGTTTTGAGCACGGGAATAAGTGGCAACGTCACAAAAACTGAGCATATACCTATCACTCCCTCTTCTGAAATTGTACTCAATATAGAGGACATTCCTCCTCTAGATGTATTCTACAACCCGTAGTATAAAGCAGTAGTGAGGAAGCAGAGGAAAAAGAGAAAGTTAGAGAGCTCAATCTCTACTGAGGCAGAACAATTAGATGTCTTATGGAAGGATCCTACAACGGATCCAACTGATAATCTTACCAAGTTTCTTAGATTATAGGAGCTTATGCCTCCACAACTATTGACAAAGCATCCGAGGTAAGGCTATTATTAAATGAAAAAGAAGATCAGATACAAGTTCTGCAACAACAATTGCAACAAGCCCATGCTAATAGTGAAGCACAGATAAAACTTGAAAATTTACAGCAAGAGCTTCAACAGATGCAAATTGGATATCAGAAAAGTTTGGCAGATAAAGAGAAACAAATACAGATTATCCAAGAGGAGCACAAAGATGACCCTAAGCTTCCAGATTTTATTTCAGAGTCCGTTTCTTTGAACAAACAACTACTGCAACAACAAGACATATTATGCCAGAAAATCTCGCAATACAACTCTTTTTGTCAAGAAAGTGGTAAAATCACTAATCATGTCGTAGAATTACGACATGATTATGATTTAACTAATCAAAGAGTTACTAATTATTTGGCATGGAAAAAGACAGAGGAAGGAAGAAGAGCAGGAGCACCGATCATCAATGATAGTCATAAAGAAATGCTCTTCAACAATTGGGATGTATAGATCAGAGAGGCAGAAAAAGCAGCAGAGGAAGCAGCTATAGCAGCAGGAAATATTACTGATTGTGTAAATGAAAATTTGCACAAAGCTAATTTGATTTCAGAAATTATTCTGGGACACCTTCCACAAGCACAACAATTGCAAACAGAATGGAGGCAAAAGGCTGATGAAAAGGAAAATTTAATTCAAGGACTGACAAGATTAAACTAGGATTCTTACTGGACATATCTAGTGAAACCACACAGTCAATGCAGTGCGCTTAATTGCATCATTAATTCTGCTGAGAAGATTGCTCCTACACTTGTCGATTCTGTCTTTTCGGGGAAGTTGAAATCTGAAGTCGGCCAACCACCTCTTCTCAAAACAATGATGGATGCTTGCAAGATCAAAGATCAAATTCATAAGTAGATAGTTGATAGTCTTTACTTTTAGATTTAGTTTTAGTTTTACTATATTTCTGCCTAGAAAAAAGGATGGTCATTTAAACCGAATCCTAAATTTTCGTAATAAACTATTTTTAGATTTTAGCCATTAGTATTTAAACCCTTCTCATGCATTTAGAGAGGGGTCCTGAAATTTGTCAAAAACTTATCCTCAGAACATGCACTTCTACACCCTCAGAGGAGGTTTTGATAAATGAATGGAATGAGATTTATTGATATTTGTGTCTAATATCTGTTACTGATGTTGCATTTCTGTACTCTTGATAGATGTTGGATTAAGAAAGAGATAAATCATTATTGCTTATAGCTCATGAGTAGAACCAGTTATAAATGATACTTTTATCTCTTAATTGTTTTTGTTTCTGTGTTAAAAGTAATATTTATGTTTAGTTGTTTATATGTTAATGTTTGAATATTTGAGTTATCATTTGGCATTTTTGTACGGTGATAATTATTTATTTGTGCTTGATATATGAATAGCTTAATATGCGATATATTTTCCACAACTGTTTCATCTAAATTTTTATGTGAAATAGTTTATCTTTATTGAATTCTTTTCTCATAATAATTGAATGATATTTATTATCAATTGTTATCTGAAATCCTTTTAGATCACATATACTGAAAGATTACATCCTGGGTTAGTTTAGAATTAGATATTTCTTAGAATAAAATTTGCATATGAATAGATTAGAAATATATTAAAAGCATTTTACTTAAGAATTTTAGAAAAGAAATATCAAATATCAAACGCACACACACATATTGGGAAATTGATCCCATTATCCCCAGTGAGACCCACTACATCAAATAGAAAAGGAGCTGCTAACCAAGGTCCAGACTGGGTGGGTATCCCCCTTGTTGTAGACTCGATTTTTGGGGCTTCAACATATTTGGCGCTAGAAGGAGGGCCTCGAACTATGAATGGCAAGTGAATCTAAATCTAAATACCATTCTGAGAGTAAATCACCCTCACCATCTTCCCCGACTTCTCCATCATACTTATAAATTTTAAATCTAGAACCAGAAGTCGAAAGAAGAACAGGCACTACCACAAACCCTGACTTTTCAGAAGAATCTACTATTGAACCTCCTGGAGTCGAATCTTTGATTCATAAACTTCAGTGATTTTCAATATCACCTAAAAGGTCTGATAAATCTCAAGGCAGTGTGACTTCGCAATATAATACTGCTCATCCTCTCACTAGATTACAGAGTGAAAATCTTGGCATTCAGCCAACTGAGTTACCTCTACCTACAAGAAAAAGAGCTAGGAAATCACCCAAAGGGTCTGATAGTGAGACTCTTTCATCATCATCATCCATCTCAAACACTTCATCGCAAAGTCAACCGCCCACTCCTCCACTCCAGACTATTGTCCATCAATCCACTCAATCTTCCACATCTCCTTCTCAAATCATAATATCTTCATCTTCACAGTCACAAATATTATCATCTGAACTTTCATCTGTTAGTAGTTCAGTGATGGCCCAAATGTCGTGGAATAATCCAGGCGGAGTCTTAATGCCTGCACCCTTGAGTCAAATACCGGCCCATCTTGAAAAAATGGCTGCCTAAGTTTAATCTTGAAGCAGGAATGCTAGCAGACTAACATATAAACAACTTTATGTTATCCATAAATCTCAATGGAGTTGTTAATGAAGATGTTGTTGTCCGACTTTTTCCTTATACCCTACAAGGAGCAGCTGGATCATGGTATTTTTCGTTACCATCTGGATATATCACTACTTGGGATATCTTTCAAGATCAATTTTTAACTAAATTTGGTGACGACAGGTCTAAAGCAACATTGATCAATGATTTATCTAATCTTAGAGCTGATTCAAAAGAACTTGTCAAGGATTTCAATTCACGTTTCAATAAATTGTTAAACAAAATTCCTACTGCTTCCAAGCCTAGTGACGAAGTGCGAAGTGAATGATACATTTCTGCTTTTCCATCAAACATAGCAATATTTGTTGATAGGGCTAATAAAACAACTTTAGCAGACAATATGAAGGAAACAATAGCAGTAGAGAAACAAATCATTACTTTAGAAAAGAAAAATGCAATAGAAGAACGGAAATCCAAGAAGGTCACTTTTAAGGAAGATCCCAAGAAAAAACAACCAAAAGATCCATTTGATTTAGAAGGATTGTAGAAATTTTTGAAAACCATGTCCAATGAAATGGTTGATATCAAGAAACAACTAGTAGAAACATCTTCTAAAAAGTCTTTCAAGCCTTTTAGAAGAAATCCTTCAACTGATTCAAAACCACCAAATGCTATTACAAATGCTGAATCAGAAGAAGAAGAGACTGTTACTGAAGAAACTACTGATGAAGAAGAGGTGGTAGAAGTACAAGGCATATGGGATTTCATCCTCCCAGATGAGGAAGACCAAGAAGTATCCCCGGTTAGCACTAGAAGTAGAAATCAACTTGATCCTCCTCAATCTACTCCTAAACCAAAGAGCGCAAGCTCATTGGCTAAGGATAAAGTTGCACCCAAGAAAACGACATCCAAAGCAATTCAAACTAGCCCAGTCCAAACAGATTCATCAATTCCATCAAGAACATTGATTGTTCCGGATGAAATGGAATATAACATTATAGAATATATGAAGAAGACTAGGGCTAACATCACTTTTTATGAATTGAGCAAGTTAAAACACCAGCAAAAGGTACTTTTGAAAGAATTACATGTTGTACCAGAAAAACCTTTGCCCGACCCTGTAATTTCTTAAGCTTCTAATGACATAGGAAGGCCTCCAACTAATTCGATCAGTAAAGTTGATCTTGAAAATATCGCTTTAATTGGAGGAAGGTCCAGATCTCATACTCCTCCATTTATTCTTACTTATGAAGTTTTTAATAAAAATTTTCATAACTGTTTAGTGGATTCTGGAGCTTCATCTAATATTCTACCAAAATCGGTATGTGCAAAATTGAACGTTCAACCACAAAAATCTACTATGCGCATAGTACAGTTAGATCGATCGCAAGTCGAAGTGATTGGTGAATTAAATCAGGTTACCATAAGGTTGTCATAAAATCCTAAGGTATGTCAAGTCATTGATATTTTAGTTGCAGATATTCCAGAATTTCATGGCTTAATTCTTAGCAAAGATTGGTCAGAAAAACTTCATGGATACTTTGCAACCGATTGGTCGCACATGTGGCTTCCTTACAATGGTAAACCAAATCAGATAAAGTTTGAACGAGAAAAGCATCAGAAATACATAGTAACAGAATTGGAAGGAGAGAATTAACTAGTTGCATATATTAGTAATATCATTGGCAATTACTCAGTTGATTCTTTCTTAGGAAATTTCAATGCTCATACTTCACCTTATTTAGAACATTATGTTTTATCTCAAATAGAAATTTTTTCTCAAACAAATAATTCTAAATGTATTGATTTTGTAGATACTCCTGTAAATAAATCTTTATTTTGGAAATTATTTGTTGATGGTTCTAAGTCTAATGAAGGAGCAGGAGCAGGATGCGTGTTGGTTAGTCCAGAGGGAAACAAAATTATGCTAACCTGCAGACTTGAGTTTGAATGTACTAATAATACCGCAGAATACAAGGCTTTAATCCAAGGGTTATATAAAGCAATCGGATTGGATATCAAATATCTGCAAGTTTTCGGAGATTCAGAAATTGTAATCAAACAGGTACGCAATACTATACATTGTTTATTAGGTCATTTAAAGCATTATCAATATTTAGTTCAAGATATGACTGAACATTTTATAGCATTCAATATTTCACCAATTCCTAGAATCCAGAATGCTAGTGCAGACCTCTTAGACAATGTAGCCTCTAAGCTTATTCCTGCAGAAGATTTTAGTCTTGATCGATTTTCAATTGAATTAATATTTAGATCTTCGATTCCTGATAACGTTACCAATTGGAGAATTTTCAACAATGATCATGATATTGTAAGCTTCCTCACATCTGAAGGATCTTATACCAATCAGATAATCGATGAAGACCAACATGACAAACAATTACAACATGATAGCACTAATAATGCTATTCCAAAGTCAATAGTCAAGTTAGAAGACCTTTATGATTTTAAAGACCGATTTAAAAGATCTACCAATTCAAAATTACAAAGTTCAATTTTGAATTATGAATTAGTAAATCTAGGAACTGATACCAAACCACATAATATCAACCTAGGCCTTGGTCTAACTCCTGAAGAAAAATCAGCATATGTTCGTCTTTTGAAACAATATAAAAGTGTCTTTGCTTGGAACTACAATGAACTCAAAACTTATGACACTTCTATCATCCAACATACTATCCCAATGATGAACGATGAGAAACCTGTACAACAAAAGCTCAGAAAAATCCATCCCAATCTAGAAAATCAAATCAAATCTGAACTCAATAAGTTATTGAAAGCCAAAATTATTTTTCCTATTCGACATTCTAAATGGGTTTCCAATATGGTTCCTGTTAGAAAGAAAAACGGAGATATTAGAATTTGCATTGACTTTCGAAATCTTAATAAAGCCTGCCAAAAAGATAATTTTCCTTTGCCTCCCATGGAGCAAATATTACAGGCAGTTGTAGGATCATAATTAATGTCTTTCTTAGATGGTTTCTCCGGCTACAACCAAGTGTTAGTTCATCCAGATGATCAATTGAAAAATACATTCAGAACCAAATGGGGCACTTATGCATATCAAAAGATGCCTTTTGGTCTGATCAATGCTGGTGCCACATTTCAAAGAGCCATGGACATTGCTTTTAAGGGATTAGTTAACAAATCAGTGGTAATTTATTTGGATGATATAACTGTATATTCCAAAAAATGAAGCAATCATCTTAGAGATTTGAAGCAGATATTCCAACGTTGTCAAAGGTATGGAATTTCACTTAACTCGAAAAAATCTTTTTTTGCATTAAGTGAAGGAAAACTTCTTGGATTCATAGTGTCAAAATCTAGAATTCATATTGATCCTGATAGAATCAAGGAGATTTCTGAAATATCTTTACCTCACAACAAGAAAGCTATGCAATCTTTCCTCGGCCAAATTAATTTTGTAAAGAGATTTGTACCAGATTTTTCAAGAATTGTATCTCCTTTAAAAGCAATGATTAAAAAGAATTCAAACTTCAAGTGGGGCAAAGATGAATATGAGGCATTCAATCTAATTAAACAAGCAATTATTAATGCTCCATCTTTAACAAATCCAAATTTTTCAGATCCTTTTATTTTGTACACATTTGCCTCTGATAAATCTTACGCTGCGATTCTCACTCAAGCAAATCAAGACAAAGCAGAAGCCCCAATTGCTTTCTTCAGTTCAAATTTACAGGGAGCTGAGTTGAATTAGTCAGATGTGGAGAAACAAGCTTACGTTGTTTTTAAAGCAATTAAGTATTTCAGACCCTTTTTACTTAAAACCTATACAAAAATCGTTGTACCATTTCCAACGGTAAGAAATCTTTTAGTCCAAAAAGATGTGGGTGAGAAAAGAGCTAATTGGATTACTGCCTTACAAGAATATGATGTTGAGATCAAACCAGCAAATATTGTAAGAGGTCAAGGCTTTTGCAAAATACTAGCTGGAGCATCATAGATTTATGAGAAATCATCTGAAGAGATACAAATGTATGAGGTAAGCCTAAACGATGTTGAATCATTATATGATGATATCATTTTTTATCTAAAGAATGGATATGCCCCTCCAAATCTCGATCACACCAAGAAAAGAGCTTTAAGGTTGAAGGCTAAACAATATTAGCTTGTAAATGATGTTCTTTTTAAAATGAATTATGATTCTGTTCTTCTTAGATGTTTGGAGAAATCTAAAGCTGAAAAAATCTTGCAGGAACTTCATGATGGGCCAGCAGGTGGACATTATGCTGGAGATGCTACTGCACATAAAATTCTTCGCGCAGGCTATTACTGGCCCACTTTATTCAAAGATTCACATAGCTTTGTAAGAAAATGTCAAATTTGTCAAACCGCAGCTGGAAGACAAAAGAAACCATCATTGCCATTACAACCAGTAAACATTGAACAACCTTTTGATCAATGGGGATTGGACATAATAGGTGATATCGTTCCTCACTCTTCTAAGCAACATAAGTATATTATTACAGCAACTGATTATTTTACGAAATGGGTAGAAGCAGTCCCTCTCAAGATTTCTAATGCTGAGCACATCATTGAATTCATAGATCAGTTCATAATCACCAGGTTTGGTTTACCTTCTGCTTTAGTGTTTGACAATGCATCATATTTTTCTGGTAATGCTATGACTGAATTTGCACTCAAGAGAGGTTTTAAACTTAAATACTCTGCCAACTATTATCCACGGGGAAATGGGTTAGCTGAATCCACAAATAAAAACTTAATCAGAATCATTAAGCGAACCATTGATCAAAATCATAAAAATTGGCATAAGTCTTTAATATATGCTTTATGGGCAGATCGAATAACACATAAGGCTTCTATTGGTACTTCTCCCTTTAATTTAGTTTATGGGAAAGAAGTAGTTCTTCCAACTCATTTAGCAATTCCTTCTTTGGCCTTAGTTCAATATATAGATGAAGCACCAGCTTCTTCCTTGCAACTAAGACGGATGGAAATAATTAAGTTAGAAGAACAACGAGAAAAAGCCAAAATAACTCATGCTCATCATCAAGCATTAGTAAAAGCTTCCTTTGATTCAAACATGATAACCAGAAAAGACTTTCAGGTTGGAGATATTGTTTTAAAATGGGACAAGGCTCATGAGGAAAAAGGAAAACATACGAAATTTCAACGAATGTGGCTTGGTCCTTTTCAAATTGCAGAAATAATAGGTCCATCTACTTTTATGTTACAGGATTTAACAGGCAAAAGAGAGTCTTTACCTGTTAATGGACAAATTCTCAAAAAATATTTTCCATAGGAGATCATTCTTCTATTTTGTATATTAGTTTTCTTTATTGTCAAAATAAAACGAGTTGTTAATAGTTACATTTGGAATTCACAAAGAAGATACGAATTCTCTTTTTAGAATTTTTTTTTTTCTACTTTTATAAAATAGAATTTTTTTCAGAATATTGATCATTACTATTTAAAGATACAGTTAAAAAAAACTTTAGCCTAGAAATGATACTAGTTTCATTGAAAACTTTGATGAAAGACAACTTTTAGTGAAAATTTGTTTTATATCAATTCAATGAAAGGTATCAATAACAAAACAAAGTTTCTCTATAGAAAATTTCCTTCCAAAAAACTCTATCATTGTCGTCCAGAGCTATCTTAAGGAAACAATGATATCCTCCCCACTTAGAAAATTACAATGTTCAAAGAATTATCCAATACTACACTTTTTAACTTAAAGAGTAAGAGGTCTCATCACGAGCCGACTTATCATGATCATAGATATTATAGCTTGCTGACTTTGCCAATACTGCATACCATAACAGGGCAATGACTCAAGATTGTTGCAATCAAAAGACAAGGGGTCTCATCACGAGCCAGCTTGTTCAGCAAAGTTATAAATCAAGTGAATGGCATTGTCATGAGTTGGCTACCAAACCAAGACATTGTTCTTTAAGAATAAAAAATAAAAGCAAAAGAAATAAGTGTGAATATGGATTTCTCTTTGAAAATTGTATATTTCTCTAAGTAGGATATAGGATCATTGCTGGGTAACATGTAACCCTGTCGAGGCTATAAATGCTTGCTGGCAGCAGTGGCTCTACCTATGACAAATGAGCATATTTAAAGCTGATTTATAGAGAAGCCTTTGTTTTTATCTTTTTAAACCAAGTAATGACTGATGTAAATACAAGGACTAGCTTGAAGAAGTGAATAATCAAAAGTTGAATATAGAAGAAATGAAATATCATTTATAGATTAACGCATAATGTACTTTGTCTTTTTATAATAAAGTTTGATTTTCTGGAAAATTTTCTGTTTTGAAAAGTTTAGAAAATTCAAAAGAAAAGAAGAGATAACTGGTTCTTCCAAGTGAATCGCCAATTGTTGTGGCCAGCAACAACCCCCCTTCTTATTTAATATTAGTAATAATACTAAATAACTGGGGACCCTTAGTCAAAAAATCCAAAAAATTAATTAGTATTTATTTCCTTTCTCAAATAAAACTTACTATCGTAGCTTAGAGAAATTCCTTTGAAAATCTTTAAAATAAACCTAAGTTTATGATAGATCAAAACATAATCTTTCTTTGAAGAAAAATACCGCATCCATCACAAAAAGTGGATATCCTTTGTAAAAGCAGAATCTTTTAAAATTGCGATTCCGCGATATTGCGATAGTGCGATCCCAAAGAACTATACATTAAAGTATTGATCGCAAACCGCATATCGCAGAAAAGTTGTTTAATAAGTTATATTTTGTGAAATTGCGATTTCACGATGATATTAGACTGCGATTTGTGGATGTTGCGATTTGCGATGATTACGATCTGCGATATTGCGATTTTGTGATATTGCACAGCAAATCGCAGATCGCATTATCGCAGATTCTTCTAGCGTGTTGTCCAAAGTAAATCTTTTCATAAATAAATATCCGTTATGCACTTTGATGCCAAAATTAATGAATGGATTGTTAATCATTGATGGAAAGGATTTTGTTTTGATTGAAAGGTTGTTTCACGTTTAAAATAATATTTTTCATTCGCCTTCAGCATTTAAAACTATCCTGTCACCTTTCTCATATCATCACTATCACTTAATTCGTAAAACTGTAGGCACGAAGGAGCAGAAGACTATACAAAGCATTCACAGAGCATTATGGGTAAGAAAGAGAAAGTTCCGAGTGCTAAAAACAAAGAGATGGCTTCCTTGTATGCGGATACTGCTTGCAACAAGGACGCCGGTATCACTACTTGGGAGGGCATGCATAATCTGCTCGAAGAAGAAAATCCCAGGGTAATGGAAGCCGCGGCTACTGCAGGATCAAGTAATTGCTCTGAAGCGTCTCTTACAGAATTGGCTTATTCATTTCTGCACATAATAGCAACAAGACCGAGAATTCTTCCGTATACAGATATGGTAAAATGGGTGCTGGATAACACCGATATTTCAGACAGGCAATTTAGAACTCCAGGACAAGAACTTATCGGGTCATTCACTACAGAAGATTTGAGGCTTATGTATCACTTACCGGAACCTCAAGTGACTTACAACAAACAATTAATGGAGAAATTCGCCAGAGAAAATGCAAATTTGGCGGAATGCACCAATGAATGGACCAAAAGAGGTGAACCATTGAAGAAAAACAAACATGGTATGTACAATACTAGTTCGCTCACCTCTCCATATTGTTTTGCTGCTGCTATGTTATGCAGGCTTTTTGGTAAGCCTAACATAAATATGATCTTGCCTGAACGACTCCCTTTGTTGAATGTTGCTGTTAACGCTACTGTTGAGTCTCAAAAATGTTCTCCATATTCATACATATTTCCATTATGTCATAACCATTTAGCTCTTATTTCATAGCCATTTGACCTAAAACCCTACATCAAGTAACCATTTTCATAAATATATGGGTTAGGATCCTTGTTTTCCAAATTTATTTATTTTATGTATTTAAAGTGAATTTATGATTAGAAACTAGAAAATTAACATAGTTTCATATATCTATATATGTGTTATGAGTTTTGTGACATGTGTAGGTCAAAAGGAGACTTCTAGAAGACCCTTATGTGGCACTCTAAAGCCAAATTCGAATTTGGTTGGAGAAAGATTATGGGATCAAGAGGATATGTGTCTCACTTCCTTGTTGTATTGAAACTCTAAGAGGATATGTGTCTCATTCCTCAAGTTGTGTTAAAACTCTAGAAAGACATGTGTCTTATCATTTCCTATTTTGATTGTAACTCTAGAGATGGAGGGAGAAATTCATGGACTCCCATTAATGAGATGACTCCTCATATTTTGTATAAATAGGAGAAGCTTTCTCCTATCATAGGTAATGAGGAAGTAATGAAAAAGTAGTAGAGAAGTCTTTTGTAACAAAGTTCAAGATGGAATGGGATGTAGATTTTTGAGTTCTTTTTAATAGAGAAATTCAGTTCTTTGATGCTGTTTTGATTACAACTTTAAGGAGCTGAAGGACTTCACCAAATTGGTAGCAGAGGGCCCCTGCTATCCAAGGAGGCTTTTACATGTTTTCTAGATAAGTTTCTTTCAATTCTGTTTTGTCATATTTCCTTACTTAGATTGCTTTTTGAAATCATAGCTTTTAACATAATTTTTCATGGCAGCCCGGGCATTTGCATATCTTTTGACTAATGACATGGAATCAATATTGTTCTGTTGTTAATTTATTTTTTCTTAGTTTTTGTTTAATTCCGGTATTGCTTTGTTTATTTCAGTCTTGCACATTTGCTTCAGTAGTTAGATTTAGATATATTAAATTGTTCATGTCATTTTCAGTTACCTCCGAAAGCCACAGCTGGACTGATGGTGAGGGATTGTATTATGAAATGTGTAGTTTGATATTAGTTTCCTTTCCGCAAATTTAGATATATTAAACTGCTCATAACATCTTCAGTTGCCTCCGAAAGCCACAGCTGGACTGATGGTGAGGGATTGTATTATGAAATGTGTAGTTTGATATTAGTTTCCTTTCTGCAAGTTAGATATATTAAATTGCTCATAACATCTTCGGTTGCCTCCGAAAGCCACAGCTGGACTGATGGTGAGGGATTGAATTATGGATGTGTAGTTTGATATTAGTTTCCTTTCTGCAAGTTAGAAATATTAAATTATGCATGACATCTCCAGTTACCTCCGAAAGCCACAGCTGGACTGATGGTGAAGGATTGAATTATGAATGTGTGGTTTGATATTAGTTTACTTTCTGCAAGTTAGATATCAGTTACTCAAGTTGTTTATGGTTACTTCCGAAAATCATAGCTGGACTAATGATGAGGGATCAGAAGACAAATTGATGTAATTTGATTTAGATTTATTTTATTGCAACTTTTGGATTTCTTTCAGCATAGTTTCTTTTGTGTTTAGACAGCAGCAAGAATAGTTTGGTTTCATGCTCACTAGTTCACTGTTTTGATTTATTAGATTAGCAGCACCTTTTTCATTTGAGTAGCACATTTTCATTTCCTTTCAAGTTTTGTCACTGTATGTTTCAAATTCCTTTTTCAGTTTCAAGTTGGTAAATCATTATAAAGGACATCATTGCCTTGAATATCCATAACCATACTTGTCTTTTAGAATTTAATAAAAATCCAAAAACGACAAAAAAAAGTAAGAGATAGGTTATCTTGCACATATAGTGCACCACACTTCGTTAGCTTACGAATCCCTCGTTGATAATTTATGTTAGAAATTTAGGACACACTAAATTGACCAAACAGCTACAATTGTAGACTGGGCCAAAATCTTGTCTGATAATTTGGCCACTGCTATTTTCAATTACCGGTCTAAATGGACTGTTTCTCTAAGGATTTATCCTCCTTTTTATCTTTCTGCCTATGTTATGGATTCAATTTTTTTTGTTTCTAAATTGCCTTTGATGGGCTGGAAATGGACAATTCATGATCCCTTGCCTATTCATGTCTATCACAAAGAGTTGTGGGAATCAAAGTTTGTTCCTCATTTTTACAAAATTTGCCATGGCATAATGCTGCCTCTGTATAGAATATTGTATAATAATGATGCTCCAAGGTTATCCCCGGAAGCAGAAGTCGACATTCTCCCTGTCGCAAGATGGTTTGGAGAAGAGTTGTTTACTTATGTGAGGGTTTTTGGAAGTTCTGCTTCCCCCCATGTTTTACCCATGTATGTTCCGGATAAACTTGTAGCTCGGGAGATTGCTTATCAAACCTGTGGTGAAGGAGGTTTGACAAAGGAATTAAAGGAGAAGAAGAAGGGCATTTGGCCACAATTTCTTGTAGCCTGTGGAACATTTTCATTGTTTTATGTTGGTCACGCATTCAAAGAGGTAAGCAATATTACATGCTTACAACTGTTCAAGTTTTCGAGAAGGTTATTTGATCCAAATGATGTTGTCAAATATTTCACCACTGCAATCAAAGTAAGAGTGTTTTCTGGAGAAGAAGATCCTTTTGATGATATGTTTCAAACAAAATGTTCATTTAAAGAAGTTTTGCATTTAGCTCAAACACAGTTATCCGCAAAAGAATTTCAGGAATTTAAAGTTTACAGAGAGAGAAGACTAACTATTATCGCTTTGGAAAATTTACGCTTGGAACCCGCAAGGGAACCAACTCCTAGTGTTAGTCTTAGTGGCAGCTCAGATACAGAAAAGTCTAAGTCGAAGTATGACAAAGAGACTTCTGAGCGTTCTAAAAAGATTGATAATGATGAAAGCTCAGTGAATGATATAGCTCAATCAAAAGATATTTCACAACAACAGACTTTTACCACTCCACAGTTGAATCTTCCACCTCTCAATGTACAGCAACCGAGAGTCAGGACTGAATTGGACAAAGAATGGGAAACTTTTAATCAATTGCTTAATGTGGAAGGACAGAATATACAGACCCCTATACAGACAACAAAATTTTTGAGCACGGGAATAAGTGGCAACTTCACAGAAACTGAGCAAAAACCTTTCACTCCCTCTTCTGAAATTGTACTCAATATAGAGGACATTCCTCCTCTAGATGTATTCTACAGCCCGCAGTATAAAGCAGTAGTGAGGAAGCAGAGGAAAAAGAGAAAGTTAGAGAGCTCAATCTCTACTGAGGCAGAACAATTAGATGTCTTATGGAAGGATCATACTACAAATCCAACTGATAATCTTACCAAGTTATCTCAGATTACAGGAGCTTATGCCTCCGCAACTATTGACAAAACATCCGAGGTAAGGCTATTATTAAATGAAAAATAAGATCAGATACAAGTTCTGCAACAACAATTGCAACAAGCCTGTGCTAACAGTGAAGCACAGATAAAACTTGAAAAGTTATAGCAAGAGCTTCAACAGATGCAAATTGGATATCAGAAAAGTTTGGCAGATAAAGAGAAACAAATACAGATTATCCAAGAGGAGCACAAAGATGACCCTAAGCTTCCAGAGTTTATTTCAGAGTCTGTTTCTTTGAACAAACAACTGCTGCAACAACAAGACATATTATGCCAGAAAATCTCACAATACAACTCTTTTTGTCAAGAAAGTGATAAAATCACTAATCATGTCGTAGAATTACGACATGATTATGATTTAACTAATGAAAGATTTACTAATTATTTGGCATGGCAAAAGACAGAGGAAGGAAGAAGAGCAGGAGCACCGATCATCAATGATAGTCATAAAGAAATGCTCTTCAACAACTAGGATGTACAGATCAGAGAGGCAGAAAAAGCAGCAGAGGAAGCAACTACAACAGCAGGAAATATTACTGATTGTGTAAATGAAAATTTTCACAAAGTTAATTTGATTTCAGAAATTATTCCAGGACACCTTCCACAAGCACAACAATTTCAAACAGAATGGAGGCAAAAGGCTGATGAAAAGGCAAAGTTAATTCAAGGACTGACAAGATTAAATTGGGATTCTTACTGGACATATCTAGTGAAACCACACTGTCAATGCAGTGCGTTTAATTGCATCATTAATTCTGCTGAGAAGATTGCTCCTACACTTGCTGATTCTGTCTTTTCGAGGTAGTTGAAATCTGAAGTCGGCCAACCACCTCTTCTCAAAACAATGCTGGATGCTTGCAAGATCAAAGATAAAATTCATAAGTAGATAGTTGATAGTCTTTATTTTTAGATTTAGTTTTAGTTTTACTGTATTTTTGCCTAGAAAAAAGGACGATCATTTAAACTGAATCCTAAATTTTTGTAATAAACTATTTTTAGATTTTAGCCATTAGTATTTAAACCCTTCTCATGCATTTAGAGAGGGGTCCTGAAATTTGTCAAAAACTTATCCTCAGAACATGCACCTCTGCACCCTCAGAGGAGGTTTTGATAAATGAATGGAACTAGATTTATTGATATCTGTGTCTAATATCTATTACTGATGTTGCATTTCTGTACTCTTGATAGATGTTGGATTAAGAAAGAGATAAATCATTATTGCTTCTAGCTCATGAGTAGAACCAATTATAAATGGTACTTTTATCTCTTAACTGTTTCTGTTTCTGTGTTAAAAGCAATATTTATGTTTAGTTGTTTATATGTTAATGTTTGAATATTTGAGTTATCATTTGGCATTTTTGTACGGTGATAATTATTTATTTGTGCTCGATATATGAATAGCTTAATATGTGATATGTTTTCCACAACTGTTTCATCTAACTTTTTATGTGAAATAGTTTATCTTTATTGAATTCTTTTCTCATAATAATTGAATGATCTTTATTATCAATTGTTATCTGAAATCCTTTTAGATCGCATATATTGAAAGATTACATCCTGGGTTAGTTTAGAATTAGATATTTCTTAGAATATAGTTTTCATATGAATAGATTAGAAATAGATTAAAATAATTTTACTTATGAATTTTAGAAAAGAAATATCAAATCTCAAACACACACACACGTATTGGGAAACTGGTCCCATTATCCCTAGTCGGACCCACTACATCAAACGGAAAAGGAGCTACTAACCAAGGTCCGGACCGGGTGGGTATCCTCCTTGTTGTAGACCCGATTTTCAGGGCTTCAACAGGATCTTGTTGACCATTTTATTAGATCAAGATAGAATTTTCCTTAGCACATTTTGTTCAAACCTGTCGACACTATTGGACGCCAAGCTCACCAAGTCCACTACATTCCATCCCCAGATTTGTGACCAAACATAGGTCGTCAACAATATGATAGTGAACATACCCGCATGTACAACTCCAAGAATCTATGAACCTAGGATGATATCCTTCCCTATGTTTAGCATAGCTATAATAGATCTCTCCATAACTTGACTGGTAACAGTCCCTTTCAAGTGGGTCCAGGGTTTCAACCATTGTGTCTAATTGATGCTTTCATGACTCATTTGACTACACAAACATAATCCACACATGTACTGTCCAAGGTTGATAAAGCAACCAGATACATTTAACGAATCCATCACATCCGCCAATAGGTTCATGAGATCTTCAAGAATTCCAATGCTAATTACAAGCAGTGACATGACGAACATTGAGTTCCACAAAAATTTCAAGTGGGAAACAAAGTTTGGTTGCATTTATAGAAAGAATGAATTACCATATCCCATCAAAATCTCAGTATGGGCCTTACACCATCACCAATGCTACGGGAGACAATTTTTTTGAGCTCAACATTCCCCCATTCCTTGGCATGCACCTAGTGTTCAATGTGGAATTCCTTCGGCCATGCTTTCCACAATAACTAGACACATCAAATAATGCAAAACAACTCACACTAACAAATATGAACCCTCACTACGTGGAACGAGCCACAACTGATCAAATATTTCACACACGGATCAAGAACACTCACCGGTAGAAGATACAACTGTATCAAGTTGTCAAAGTTGGCCAACTCCTGCACCAAGGCAAGTGGCTGACCAGGGACCAAGTTCAACAGAAGTTTCCCCATCTCATGGAGGCACTGAACATAATGGGGACCATTGATTTCTAAGGGGGGAGGACTAATCCAGGTGGATATTGGTGGTCGCCCGCCTCTTCCACTTAGACCCCCACCATTTTTTCTTTTAGTTTTTTCAGTTTCCTTAATTGTAGCACAATTTATTATTTTTGACATTTTTTGAGGTCCTAAACATCTAGAGTCGTTTTGAGGCCCTAAATGACGTTTTTTTTTTAAAACAGCCAAACAAGAAATTTTAACCCAAGTTTGCAGTCAAAAGTTCTATTCCTCGGATACATATTTCTAAAGAGGTACCATGCACATCAAATGAAGATCGTATATCAAAGTTACGACCCCAAGAAGTTGATGTACCAATTTACCCCAATGGGACCCACAATTTTGGTGATTCATCTCCTAGGGTTAGGTTTTTGGATGTTTAGGGTTTTCCATTGTTTCTCAATAATAAATATGAATTTGAGCCTCATTGTAACACATTTCATACACATGTAGCTCCCACATCTCTTCTAAGAGATAAGCTACCATCACTTGAGGTAATTTATTTTCATTATGTATGTAGGCATATTTCAGTTCTTCCATATTAATGAAATAATTTTTTATTTCTGCTGCATCTCTGTGTTTATTTTTATATCTGTATTTTATTATGTTCTTGTATAAGTCTAGATCATTAGCAATTTAGGAAAGGAAGTAGATCATTTTGAAAAAAATCAGAATTGCATGTGATTGTAGACTTTAGTAATTTTGATCAAGAGCACTCTCGATTATCTATCATTTATGTTAATATGATAAAGCATGGGTATCCAATCCAACTCTTGTTGTATTTTCTTGTGTTGTTTACCAGAATAAATAAGGTGGTTTCAAATTTCTAGATTAGAATTATAGCAAAACCATTCCTCAAAGAAGAAGAGTGACGTGGTTTTGCTGGTTTTCTCTAGCCATTTGGATGCTTTTGGTAAGATGGTATATATCGATTCCTGAATCTAGGTGGTTAATCTAGCATATACAAAGAGACAAAGAGGGGATACTTTGTTTCTTGTCAACTCGGATACCTCATTGGCTAGGATTGCAGAGTAATCAATAATGTTGAGAAAAGATACCTATTGAAGTATCACTTCTCGAGGAATCATCATGTGCTCCATGGGCATTATATTGTATGGGAGCTTTCATTGTGTTGCAAAAACACCCCTTTTCTTGTGTTTAAGGCAAAGCCTCTGTATTGGGTTCTCCTCTACTTCAAAACTATATGATTAAAATCGGGTGATATTTGTGTGCGTCTTTTGTTTCCTATTTGTAGATAAAATATAGGTCGTGGGTCCTGTAATCACGTGGATGAAAATTTTCGAAGAGAAGACAAAGTCATTCTGTATCATTATCTATATCAAGATTGATCAATGGGTGGACGATATAACTCTCATCACATATCTCAATTTTTATCATCACAATCGTTTTTATTTTTCGTGTAATGAAACATAATACAAATCATTCAAAAATATCAATTTTTTATCACGAGTTATTTTTGCATAGTTTTCCTCTCGTCACAACTCTAAATTGTCACGAGGATATGCTCTGTGAGAATTACGATGAGGATTTTAGTTTCCTATGAGGAATGGCTCTGTGACGAGATTTTTTTCAGGGCTTAGTAACATTCGAGATTCCTATTTCATCAAGGTCATGAAGGGACATACTATGAATCTTCTAGGTGTTTGGGAATCTGTAGCCGTGAGTAAGAATTCAAGCCAAAGTCTCTTCATAGTTCTCGACATCTACAAGGTTTTTTGGGACTTTTTTTTTTTTTTACAAAGTCGGGTGCTATTTGTATTAACAAAAAGAGATAGGAGAAGCTGAGCTCCGTTGTTACATGGAAATGAAGATGAGAAGAAGAGCAGGGGAAGACTACATTTAGAGCAACATCCCTGTTGCTTCCATCGAAATTAACAGTATGAAATACTGAACTAGTATATACTTGAACAAACTGAAATAGTAATAGGCAACATTTGCACTTCATGCTTAATCAATATTTATGTGGTGGATTTGACGTGTTTTGGATTCTTCTAGCTTTCCTTCTGCATCCATAGTTCTTGCATTGGCTAAGCTGGTTCTTGGTGCATTATTTTTTTCCAGAATGTATTTCAGAATATCAACAGATTCTTTGATATGCTCACAAGTGTTTGAAAGTTCATTGAACTGGTTCTAAAGTGAAGAAACTCAGTGAAGGAAGAGATTGAGGTCGGCCTCATGCTTTCCCTTAGTAATATGAGCGTGAGTGTCAATCTTATCTTCCAAAATCTTCTGTTGTGCATGGATTTGCTCCAGCTCTGCCTGGAGATCGGCGCAATGGAAGCAGTCATTACTTATGGACATAATTTGGGGGCGGATTGAAATCACCGAATGAAGAACGATCCTGCGAAGACGCAACTCTAGAGAGCAGGGTTCTGGAATTGCTATGTAAGTGGCTAAGTGTAACATAGAGGAAGTAGATCAGAGTGAATGAAGGGGGGTAAGCGAAAACGGGAGATGAGAGGGGTGATTCAAAGTGAAGGGAGTCTTGTATAAATACAAAGGATTGGTTAAGAAGACGAGAATGAGGGGAGGCATAGTCGCTTGAGAATAGAGGTAAAGATCACAGGAAGAGAGTGGAAAAGGTAGGAGCACCTAGAAGGAAGGAAAACATCTGAAGAAAAGAAATGAAATTGACGGAACAGTGGCAGTGAAATCCTCTACAGAGGACTCGGGAGATATTTTGGAAATTGTGATGGGAAAAGTGGTCAAGAAATTGGGATGAATACCTGAAAAGAGGGATGCGATGGCACTGTACACCTCTGTAGTAGATCTATGCTAGGATTTATTTCTGATCATGGCACCAAACAATAAGATTCGGAGGCGGTACATCGCAAAAAGCCAATGGGATGATGGTAGGCTGTGCTAGCACATGAATCCGCTTCTTTGTTGAGAGAGTGGAGAACATGGTAGAATCGGGTCTCTTTCATCTGCTGGGAGAGGATTCGACACCTAATGATAGCTTGCTGTAGGATCACATTGGAGGCATTCCAGTTTTGTATCATTAAACTAATGATTATAGCCGAATCTCCTATGACTATAGCTGTGTGTATGCCTAGACGTTGAAGCTGAAGGAGGACTAGATAAAGTGTGAGCGCTTCAACCCTGTTATTAGATAGATTGCCTAGTCCCCACTCATAAGAATTTACGATGTCACCATTAGCATTACAAATGATTCCTCCAGCACCAGCAATTCCTGGGTTAGACTTGGAGGCACCATCAAAAAATAGGTAATGGGTATTGCAATTTTTGAGCCAAAGAGAAAATTCCTGATATTTCATTCTAATGTTCCAACTATATCTGGTGTTGTTACTGCTATTGGTGTTATCCCTACTGCTACAAATGTTGTTTCTGTCTAGCAAATATCCAATGTAGTTCCTTTCCTCAACATATAGATCAGCTATATCAAGCTTCCCTTGATTTTTAGTGGACATTACTTCCAAGGTGAGGCTCCAGGCCTTATTATATAACTTTCTAATGCTGGTTTCTTTGTCCTTAAAGATCATATTATTTCGTGCTAGCCATATGTTCCAAAAGAGAGCATATGGCAAAGCATTCCATACTCTGCATGCTATGTTGTTTTTCTTATGCTGCCATGGATAGTTTCTTTTCTAGATTTGTAGGAATTCAGTAATACTGGTGTTGGGAGCCCAAGGGAGGTTGGTATGTCGAGAGGCTTCTGTCCAACAAGAAATGGCAAAGGGGCAATCTATGAAGAGGTGTTGACTGGTTTCTTCATCTGCTTGACAATTTGGGTAGTGGGATGGCCCAATTATCCCATGTTTCTTAAGATTCTTAGATGTAAGGACTTTCCCTTTTAGAAGGAGCCAAATGAATATTTTTATTTTTGGGAGAGTCTCTGCTTTCCATACTAGTTTCCACTGCGCTCAAATTGGCATGGAGAAAACATTGTTGCAAATCTTTTGATAAGCGGCTTTGACTGAGTAGCTTGTACCTCAGGGGTCCCAATGAAAGCCATCATCACTGTTGCATTTGGTTGGAGCAATTCCATGAAGATGGGATTGAATAATGGTGAAGCTTGCTTCCATTTAATTGGGTATATGTGGGAAGATCCATCCTTTCCAAGTTTGAGATTGGGCATCCCACTGAGATATTTGATCCAAGGTGTGAATCCCCATGTTATTAAGAAAGAATAAAATCTGCTGAGTGCCTGGTCTACTACTGATGGGTTGCTGTCCCATTATCTTGTCAGCTCCGATTCTAATCTGGCTACCACCATTGGGAATGTTGGAGATGTTTTGAACTAGGAGGGGGATTTCTTTCTTGCACAACCCCCAGATTTTTGAGTAGGTTCTGTTAGGAATCTCATGGTCCAAAAGTTGTTGCCTTGATGAGTTGAGATATTTGATTTCTAACACTGTTTTCCACCAAGTAGGCTTGTCATTGATGAGTCTCCAAACAATCTTGCCACCAAAAGCCAGATTTAAGAGTTTGGGTGATCTAATTCCAAGGCCTTCTTGTTCTTGAGATTGAATGTCCTGTTTCCAATTTATAAGATTATATTTCTTCTTTTCATTTCCCCCCCCTTGCCATAGAAAATGTTGAAGGATGGCATCAACTTTGTGATGGAAACTATTTGGGGCATGCAGGAGGGAAAAAAAATATAAGGGTAAGGAGGAGAGACCAGATTTAAGAAGGATTAGGCGACCTGCTAGATTAAGCCAAGAGGTGCCCCATTGTTGCACCTCTCTTTTCATTTTGTCAATTATGGTGTCCCAAACATAAGTTTTCAGATTACCAGCACTCACTTGCATGCCCATGTAAGAAAAATGCCCCCAATCCAACTTGAAAGGGACTCCAAACGTGCTAGATATGCTATGCAGAGTTTGGGCAGTAGTATTCCAGCCATAAATGTAGCTCTTGAGATAGTTGACCATTCCTTCGGAGTGGCTCATGTATTTTTCTAAGAGAGATTTAAAAAGATGAGCTATTATATTGGAGGCTCCTCCCATTAATAGAGTGTCGTCAACAAATTGAGAATGGTTTATGTTCTTGAATCCATTTCCAAATTTGATCCCAATAATGAGTCCCATGCGACGATTGTAATCCAGGGCTTTGCTGAATGATTCAGCCATCAAGATGAACAAGTAGGGTGAGAGCGGGCAACCTTTTCTTAGACCACGAGTCAACTAGAAGGAAGGTCCTGGTCTACCATTAATGAGTGGAGAGATCCAGGGCCTAGTAATGCAGGCTTTGAAAAGCTCAATGAACGATGCAGAAAATCCCAATTTTTCAAAAATAGAAAAAAGGAAGGAGTGTCGGACTCGGTCAAAGGCATTGGCTAAGTCCAATTTTAGAATGAAGCCCTTTTCATTTCTAGCTTGACTAGAGTGGATGGTCTCTTGGACAAGGAGGATGGAGTCAGATATTTGTTTGTTGGCCAAGAAACCTCCTTGATTTTCAAAAATGAGAGAGGGGAGGAGAAATTTGAGGTGCAAGGCAAGGATTTTGGTCAGGATTTTATAAGAAGATTTTCACAGAGAGATGGGCCTGAAGCGAGAGAAGGATAAGGGTTGATTCTCTTTAGGAATAAGGGCAAGATGGGTGGCATTAGTATATCCTCCAATTTTGCATTTGCGCTGTGCCCATCTTATCATTTTGATTAGATCTTTTTATTATTATTCCCCAATAATTTCTATAGAAATAAATGGGGAAACCATTTGGGCCAGGGGATTTGTCTGGATGGAGGGACCATAAGACACTTTGAATTTCATCTTCATCAATTTCTTTTGTTAATTTTGCATTGATTTCTTCATTGATTCCCGTGGGCAAATGCTAAAGAGTAGCTGAGTAGTCTTCTGCTACTTTTGTCTCAGTCAAAAGGACGTTGTAATAATCCGATGCAGTCTTCTTCATGGCATCTTGAGTAGTTTGGGGCTGACCGTTCTCATCGATGATGGTGGTAACATTATTCCTGATTTTTCTGATTGTGGCCTGCTTGTGGAAGAAGGCAGAATTTTTATCCCCTCCTTGCAGCCAAAGCTGTCTCGACTTTATTATCCATTTTTGTTCTTCATCTCTATTAGCACGAAAGAGCTGGAAATAGAGATCGCCCTCTTGTGCTTTGTAATCCTAGGAAAGCCCATATTCTTCTATCTTGCTATGGACCTTTTCTAACTTGTTTTTATTTTTGTTTTGACTTTCTCCGACTCTTTGTAGTGACACTTTGCCCATTCCTTCAGGGCACATTTGGTCCTCTTCAGCTTGCTTTCCCAAATGTATCCCAGAGATCCTTCTATATGCTAACGCCATGTGAAGTTGACAATCTAATCTACCATCAGATTGCTGCTCCAAAGAGAACTGTATTTAAAAGGGATTGGCCCCAATGGGCAGTGCGCCTCAAGAACAAGACTTGTAGGATAATGATTGGACGCCGAATAGGGGAGTACAATAGCATAAGCCGTGGAGTAAGTTTAGAGAAGAGAGACGCTTATCATGATCCTGTCTAGCCGCTCCATTATATTATCCTTGCTCAGCCGGCAGTTGTTCCAAGTGAATCTGCAATTTTTTGGAACAACATCAACTAAGTCATGTTCCTGCATAATGATATCCAACATTGTTCTATAAGGATCTTGGGTAAAAATGCCTCCTCTCTTTTCATTGGAGTGGAGTATGAGATTGAGATCTCCACCAAGAATAATATTACTGTTATCTTCGTCGTCTATATCTATTTTGAGAGAGGTCCAACATTGCTCTTTGTCTCTGAAATGATTAGGTGCATAGACATTATAAATGACAATCTTCTTGTTATATGCTTTGTTCTCTAAATTGATTTTAATCCAATACTGACTGATTACATTGGATATGCATGTCCATGTGCTTTGGTTCCAAATGGTGGCTATTCCACTGGAGGCTCCCCTTGACTCACAAATGCAACCTTCATACTACTTGAACTATTCCATAATTCTTTTCATTTCTTTCTGGCCTTGTTTTGTTTCTTGAAGCATTAAGATTCCTGGTTTCTCATGGTCTATCAGATCTTTTAGAGTAGCAATTTTGGAGGGGTGCCCTAGTCTCCTGCTATTCCAGCATAGGACCTTCATCATTGAGAATGGGGTATACAGAGAGTTGCTCGCCCTCCCTGCTCCTTATGTGCCGGTTCTTTGCCATTTTTCCCCAGGATATAGGTTTCTATGGGGTTTTGAGTGCCCATAGCTATGTCTTTTTGGGCATTTTCATCCCTCTGTTGCTTTATGGATTTTCTTCTAGGCCCATGTTTTTTATGCACTTCCAAATTTACACCGTGCTCTTTGGAAGAGCTCTTGGTTGTTTGAATAGGGGGATGGTGCCGAGAGGAAGAAGGGGATGTTTGCTAAAGTGGTATGGGGATGGGGGAATCCTTTTCAAGGGGGTTGGGAATAGGAGGGTCGGAATCAGGGAGGGAAAGGGCGCCAAAGGGGTTGGATGATCCCAAGGGAGTCTCAGAGAGAGGAGTGACAACAGAAGTGTTAAGAAGAGGATCAATGGAGGAGGTGGAGGGGTTCGATGAGCGATTGGATTTGGGCGGAGCAGATTCAGGGATTATCTTAGAGACTGGAGCAGTCTTCTTTTTTTTGATAGTTTCCCATTGTTCATCTTGAGATGCATTATCAACATCAACTAGTTTAGAGCAGAGATTGGAAAAATGGTCGTATTCGTGACATACCTTGCATTTAAATGGGATTTTCTCATAATCCAGCTGCTGAATGTGAGTCCAATCGTCCACTTTGAGTTTGGTTTCTTCCGAAAGACCCTTGGCGAGATCAACTTCAACACAGATGCATGCACATGCTTGCATGTTGTCCTTAGGCTCACTACGATCAATAAACTTCCCAACAGCATTACCAATGGCTTGAACCGATTCATCTCCCCAACAATGGAGAGGGAGATGCGAGAGCCGGACCCAGACCGAGACAACATTAGGGACATCAAGCTTGGGATCGAAGTCTGGAGTCCATTTATTTAGATAGAATCCTCTAGAGTTCATGAAGTATGGTCCGTTTTTGAAGATTAGATCCTTGTCTTCTCTTGATTCAAAGTGAAAGGTGAAATATCCTTTCCCACAAAAAAGAATAGATATTTTGCCACTTATTTTATCAGCCCAGTTCCACTCGATCCACCTTTGCACTGTCTTCGGGGAAGGCCACATGCCAATGAATTTCCCTATGAGGCCTCGGTCAGCCAAAGAAAGGGTTGCCATGCGAGGTAGAGCAGGGGGAAGCACAACTTCTTGTAGACCATCCAAATTCTTCACGAACTTTGAAATTGCAAGGTGAGGGCGCTGGGGCGGAAGAAAATGAACCAAGGCAGAGAAGGCCAACTGAGCAGCAGCCACCTCCGGGTTTGCCTTCGGAGGGGCCATGGCGGACGGGGCCGATGGAAGGAGACGCAGGCTCTAAGATAACCTAGCAACGCACTCCTCTGATGCAAATCATATGGTAAGTGTCACAAGGTTTTGTGGGACTTAATGCTCCATATCGAAACCATTTATTACGAGGAACCATGTGGCAACATGTGTCTACAAAATTCGTTAGGCTTAAGGAGTAAACGTTGAAAATAATGATCACATTCAAGAATACAATCTAGGCAGATAATTCAAAAATCCTAGTCCTCAAATACAAGATTCATCCATTTACCAAATATATTATGAACTTCCAAATTCCCCAACTCCTCCTTTCTTGTTTCTTTACACCTCTTGATGCAATTTCAAGTTTTAACTATTTTATTTATGAATAATATTTTCTAGTTCTCATCACGGGTCAATGTATTTATGCTCTGGAATATAACCATGTGCTTAGTAAATACAGCCATGTACGTGAAGTAAGACGCTACGTCGCAATACTATTGCATCTATTTGAAACCGTTCGACCTTTATCAACTATTTCATTCCCAAATAAACTATGGCAATACCTAATCCATTTTCTAATCCCTCGACTCAGGCTTATAGAGATAGAATCCAATATTTACATTGCTGCTAGTTTTACTCACGAATTAAATTTAAAATTTAAAGGAATGTTCAACGTGTTCTCTTTCTAATATTATAAATAACTTAAAATTTAAAGGAATGTTCAACGTGTCCTCCATATAATACTAGAATAGATCCATTTTAAGTATGGATCTAACATGACCTTAGAGGGATCAAATTTCTTTACTTCAAAATTTATTTAGAATGCAAATACAATATGTTATTTTTCATTGTTCAAATTGTATTAAAATACAACATTAAAATATTTTATTCTAACAAATTTTTTTATATACTGATATATATGAAGTTGATATGGACATAAATTAGTGAACATTGATCTTAAAATAGTTTATTTAAGTTTATTGTTGAAATATTTTTGAAAAGTATAAGATTTAAACATCTTACTCACAATTTTTTATTATTTTTAATTGTATAAGAGACATTATTTTTCTATTTAGAAGATCATTTTTATTTTTATTTTTATGTTAAAAAGAAACAGAATGACTGACCAACAAACTTACAAATAAACCTTTTTCATCTTTAAAACAAAATAACTAAAATATTTATTTATGATGCTAAATATAAAATATAAATAAATATTTTGAAGAGAGTAATATTTAGATCTCCAAGGTTACAGTGGCATGATCATAGCGAACATAATAACCAGAAAAATTTTGGGCTATGTCAATTGCAAGCCACTGCCAGTTGACAAAAATCATCTCGCACTAGGCTGCAACACATACAACAAAGTTTATAGCTTCCGGTCATACAACAAAGTTTGCTTCCGGAACATAAGCCACAAGCGTAGAAACATTTTTTCTGGGCATCATACTTCTTCACCTATTTCTTAACGATCACGTACCGGTTCCCACATGTATAGACAACATGGAAATCCTCCTTTATAAACTTTCGTAATCTGTACATATTTTCTACCATGTAACAAGTGCCGGTATCCTCTTCAAGACACTAAAACCATGTACCAAGTGTAAATATGGTATAAAATCTATAGATTTTTTAAAGACAGCTATAGAGGAGATATAAATAGCATCCAACTCCTCAATGAAGTTTGTGGAAAGACGGAAAATTAATTTGAATGTTATGCTTTTAAATATATTGCATTAGAGTTAAAAATACCATAAGAAAAATTATGAGCGATTATGGATTCGCTCATGTAAACATGGCAAGATATACCAACGTATTGTAGCAAAAAAACCTGAGTTAGAAATATCATAATTTTACATGATATACATCTTTTCCATATTAAATTCTATACATTTCTTCCCTACTAAACTCGATAGCCATTCTTATGGCAAAATAATTATTATTTATTTTTTATGTTTTTTAATTATATTTAATTTAATCTAATTTAAAAAAGTCAAAATGTTCAACAAAATAGAAACTAACAATAAATATATTTTTCACGTATCTTATACAAACAATAAATATATAAATATATATCTATATAGATATAGATATATATTAACCTTTATATTTTGATGCGATTCTTTCACATCTGAGATATTATTGCAACCAATTTTATGATAAAGCTTCATGTACTCAGAGATTAGAATTGGATATGGGGTATGCTCCATAGACTATTACGACAATCACAGATTTACTTTTAGAATTAGCTTATTTTCTCAAACCCTTAAGCTAAAGTCTATCTTTCACTTTTTATGTGTGACTAATTCAATGGACGTTGATGTTATCGGAATTTCTGGCATATGCAAAATATGCAAACTGAGAGATGCAGGAGAACGGAATGGAAGAGGGTATTAATAACAAGCCAGAGGGGCTGTGTGGGCACTGTTCAAAACCATTAGAGCCGTGCTAGAACAGCTTACATGAATCTGCTAGACTATTCCTAGGCGGCTGTTCAACGCTGAAGTGGAGGGACTCTGGACTAAATGCCAATCCAATATTTTTACTTGGGTAAGTTCAAGGGATTGAAATATCACCATGGATTTACATAGTCGGTGTTGAATGTGACATCACCCTTTTGGATGATTGGGAAATTTTGTCCAAAATCGTTCCGGTGCGTTACCCACGCAGGTTTTTTCATTAATCACTTTCGACATGGTCAAGGATGTGTTGCACCAGTCTCGTGTCCAATTTGTCTCATATTGGAGTAAAGCGTTTCAGGTAATGAACAATTTTTCCTCTGATATGACTTGTGCTCCATGCATATTGTTCTTTTCTATCGCACACTAAGATTATAACTAAACTAACATTAAAAGTCAATTGTTTGAAGTCACTAAAGTCACTATCTAAATCGTATATATAAAAATAAATTGGAATGGAAATGTAAAGGATAATTTCTTTTGGGGTGGATTTAAGTTTTATTTTTATTTTTATATTATTTTTTTATCACAAAAATTTGAAATAATAATAATTTTAATATTATTCTTAATTTACAAATAAGCAATGTATGCCAACCTTTTTAACCAAAAGTGATTTTGGTTAGAATTTAAAGCAATATTAAAAAAAAAAACCTCCTTATATGGGTTACTATAAAGATTTTATATATAATATTATTATGTTATATTATAAATATATTTTTATTATTTTTAATATATTCATAATCGAATTTATAGCTTTATTATCATAAACTTTATTGAAAGTTCATCTCCCTAAAAACTAAAATTATGCTTTAATTCATTTCAAACCACACTTAAATTTTGATTTCACCCTTTAAAGGTTGCAGTAAATATACGCACAACCTAAATTTAGATGTTTCTTTATCAAATGGTACATTTTTAACTAAATAAAGATAAGGAAAAGCAAAGGTTAAATAATTTAAATATAGTAAATTTACATTTATTTTATATATTTATTTTTAACAAATTATACTTATATATATGTATATGAAAAATTAGTTATTTTAAAATCGCATTTTATAAATAAAAAAAAATTATCAAAATAAAAAATCACATTTCATGAAATTTTTTATTTTCACTAAAGTTAAAAATTATAAGCAATTATTTACACAACCAACTCAAAAATCTGTACACTGATATATTTTATAAACATTTCCATAATTTTAAATTATTTATATATTTGATGAAAATTTTAGAAATAAAATTTTCATGAAAGTTAAAAATTGTAAACCATTATTCACACGACCAACTCAAAAATCTGTACACTAATGTATTTTACAGACATTCCCACAAAATTTATTTTCACTAAAATTAAAAATCATAAGAGACTATTCGCACAACCTAATAAAAAATCTGTAGACTAATATATTATAGACATCCTAATAAGTCTTTATAGACATCACAATAAGTATTTTTAAACTATATATGATGGTATTGTAAACCATGTAAATATTTCACATTTCACCTTTGTAGTTACTAAAATGTTGATCATTGAGACTAACGACATGATCATCTAAAGATACCAAAATGGATAAGGTAAGAAGTAGTGGGGGAACTTCACGTTGGTGGGAATTTAGGAAAATTGGAATACGACGAACGAGGTCGAGGAAAAGTCAATAAAAAAAGAAGTTTTTAGATAAGAGAAAAGTAGAAAATAGAGCGCCAATGAACATATAGATTAGACCAGAAATGAAATTTAACACTAATATCTATGGGTTTATTATTAATAATATGAAAATTAATGGTAGGGTTAATTATTATATATTTAATATTATTAATTAATTATAATTTTTTTATGCATTTTAAAGGTTTGGCATGATTATATTTTTATTATGTTTAATATATTATTTTGATTCGGGAAAGGAATTGAACAAGTGATTTTAGATGGGTAGAGGAATTGAATTAGTGACTTCACATTGAGGAGTACTTTGGTCTATCTAAGACATACCCACTGGACTTTACTTATATTTTTTCTTTATTATGGCCCTTTTCTTTGTAAGATTGATAGGCTTATATCTTCATCATGTCTAATAGGGGGGAGAATTGAACTAGTGACTACACATCAAAGAGTACATTAACATAGCACCTGATCAATCCAAGACCCTGTGGACTTGGATTGACAATGATGAGTGCTATGTTCAAGCACTCCTTGATGTGAAGTCACTGGTTCAATTCCTCCCCCCATTGAGATGATATATTGGACATGGTGAAAATATAATCCTCCCAAGTTTACAAAATAAAAACCTTAATGAAGAAGAAATGTAATTAATTAATTAATTTATAAAATTAAATATATAATAATAAACCCATAAGGAAACAACATATGGAATGCATAAGCATATATGATGTAACTTTGTACTGATAGTGTTTATTATTAATAATAAATCTACAAAGAAACAATATATGGAATGCATAGACATATACGATATAAATTTTTATTATATCAATAAAAAAATTCTTTTTTTTCCTTGGAAAAATAATAATAAAGCCATAAATATTATTATTTATTTTTTAATTTATTAATTAAAATTTAATAATAATAAATAATATTTAATATTAAATAATGGCCCTTTTGGATTGATGGTCGAGCACCCAGCTCAGCCCATGAGGGTTTCCTCCATGCAATAGTTTTTAATTAAATGTTATATGTATATGTTTCTTTATCATGGATAGTTCCTTGTCCCCAAAGTTTTTCAGTGCTCATGCCTTGTTATTTCTTCAAATTTATGGTCCCTCTAAATGAAAACTGCCACAGTATCTCTCTTTCTGTAGATGTTTATATATATATATATATATATATATATATATATATATATATATATATATAAATATAATGTTCGCTATCTTATCAATGGTTGTTCTAATATATTTGTTATCTATCTCTATAGCAAAAGATATTGGTCCTTTATTTTTTTGTTTCCTGCAATGGAATTTATAGTTCAAAGGTTTTTTTTGTTGAATATGTTTGCATGTAACTACTGTGGTTTTATAGGTTTCTTCTTCACATGTTTTTTCTAGAAATTTGCATGCACTTATTACATTTCGTAATAATTTTATCCTTCCATTCCAGAAATTAAATATCTATTTGTCCAATATAAAGGAGACATTTCCATTATTGTTTACCATTATTTTTACTGTAGTGTTTTCTAAGTTACGAATAGTAGCTTTTGTCTTGCTTTCAAGAACAAAATTTAGTTTTACCTCTTTCGGTTAGGTAATTAGAGAGATGTCTGAACCAACTAGATTGTATGTCAGTGTATATCATAGTTACGGAAAAACTACCAGTTCTGGTGTTTAGGGTTTCACCCTTGGACACTGAACTAATAGTTTCTTCGAGTTTGTATTTTCAATTATATATTGTTGTATTTATTTAGTCTAATTCTGTGGTTATGACTTACACTGTATTTTTCTTTGAAAATCAGGCTATAACTACAACATATATATAGTTTTGTCACATAGCCCACATACATTCAACAGTTCCACAGTAAATCCTTGAATATAATACAATAAAGATAGATATAGTTTATCCTTGACATGCACAGCATAAAATTCTTCTTTCCATATTTTCAAGAAACAATACCTATATTGAAAGAATTTGGTCTAAAAACTTTTTTGCATTAAATAAGTCTCTCCAAAATATCTGCATTAGATGAGTCTGTTTATTTATATCGCTTCAGACTCTGCTAATGATTTCCTCCTTACCATGAGAGAGGTGATTACATCCTCATCATCCCCCGTGATCAACACCTAAGATGAGTAGGTTGATAGAAATTTCAGAAGAGACCTCGGGACCCCAAGTCTAGTACTCTTCTTTTCTAGGATTTAGGAACGTTGAGCGTTTCCACTGGTCACTACCAACTCAGGAAATCGCCACTCTCTTCCCTCCTTTCCTTAGTCACAAAACATAACCCCTTTTCCTCACTCAGATGTACTTTTATCCCTAGAGGAAAGACAATTGTCTTAACTGTTTTCTATTCAACCACGTCTCAGATCTTGCAATACTTTTATCATCAGTCTTTTAACCTTTTATGGAACCACTATTCCATAATTGAATTTTATTTCAACAAGAACATAATTAATTTATTTTCATCATGTAATCCTTTTCTCAAAAGAAAATAAATGTTTTAGTCTCTTTAAAAATAAATAACATAACAACTAGTTAGCATTCAAGCCATATGTCAAAAATTCCCCCCCTGGAAGTAAAAACCATCCTTGGTGTTTCATTCCTGCTCAGAAAAAAATTATGGATAACCCTCACGAATAAATCATTCATCTTTGCAAGTGTCCTCATTCGAGCTGAAGTGCTTCCACTGCACTTTAACCTGGGTGATGGCTCTTCTCTGGAGCATGATTTCTCTCCGATCAAGTATACACTAACGTTCAACTAGAAATTCACCGTCCAATTCGACCTGCATTCACAAAAACTTGAATTAAATCCTCATAAAACTTACTATTTTAAGATAATATTTTTTTAATATTACTCTACCTGAATGATTTTCGAGTGGATTACATGCTTCGGGTCATGTACATATCATTTTAGTAAGGATACATGGAACACATTTTGCACCCTAATATGGCTGGGTAAAGCTAATCGGTAAACCACAGGTCCCACCCTCTCCAATATTTGGGAAGATCCACAGAACCTTGGGGCCAATTTGGCACAAGAGGTCCACCTTTGTGTGATGTTCTTCAGTTTAATCATTACATATACATGATTGCCTACTTCAAATTCTCGATAAGTTCTCTTCTTATCTACATATACCTTCTGTTGATCTCGAGCCGCTTTCATATTTTGTATGATCTTTCTTACCTCTGATTCCATCTCAGCCAACATCTCCATTCCAAGCATTAACTTGGATTCAGGGATGTTCCAATTGATGGGAGTACGACACGGTTGCCCATACAAAGCTTCAAAGGGGATCATCTTAGGAGACGCTTGTTAACCATTATTGTAGGAAAATTATACCATGTAGATATTCTTCCCATTTTGTTGGCTGTTGCATCACGTACATGCAAAACATATCTCCCAAAATTTGGTTCACCCAATCAGTTTGTCCATCCATATGAGGATGATAAATGGTGTTGAAATTTATTTGGGTTCCCAAACCTGTAAATGAGGTTTTCTAGAATGTTGAAGTAAACTTCACATCCCTATCTGATATGACAGTCCTTGGAATTCCATGCAGTTTAAAAATCTCTCTCATAAATATATCTGCTATTTGCACAGTTTTTTCTTAATCAATATATCAACCACCACCATAATGGAATCATTGTGTCTTTTTTACCTTGGTAAACCAGTAATAAAACCAAGGGATATAACTTCCTATTTCCATTCAGGCACTAGTATAGGTTGCAAAAATCTAGCTAGATGTTGATGCTCCACCTTAACATGCTAACACTCTAGGCATTTGTTTAAGTATTTCGTAATATTATTTCGCATACCATGCCATAAATAGACTTTTCTAATTGTTCTTAGAATTTTTTGGTATCCGTGGTGTCCTGCCTAATTACTGCAGTGATACTCATCCATGATCAGTTCTTTTAAACTCATTCAATTTGGGATATATAAATTTCCTTTGAAGGTTAACAATTGATCCTTGTTAATTTCATAGTCGGAGGGTTTCTCTTGTCTTCTGCCTTCCTCCACTTGCTACCATAAAAATCGGTATTCTAGATCCTTCTTGACAGAAATTTCGGAAGAGACCTCGGGACCCCAAGTCTAGTACTCTTCTTTTCCAGGATTCAGGAACGTTGAGCGTTTCCACTGGTCACTACCAACTCAGGAAATCACCACTCTCTTCCCTCCTTTCCTTAGTCACAAAACAGAACCCCTTTTCCTCACTCATATGTACTTTTATCCATAGAGGAAAGGCAATTGTCTTAACTGTTTTCTATTCAACCACGTCTCAGTTCTTGGAATAATTTTATCATCAGTATTTTAACCTTTTATGGAACCACTATTCCATAATTGAATTTTATTTCAACAAGAACATAATTAATTTATTTTCATCATGTAATCATTTTCTCAAAAGAAAATAAATGTTTTAGTCTCTTTAAAAATAAATAACATAGCAACTAGTTAGCATTTAAGCAATATGTCAAAACTTCCCCCCTGGAAGTAAACACCATCCTTGGTGTTTCATTCCTGCTCGGAAAAAAATTATGGATAAGCCTCACGAACAAATCATTCATCTTCCCAAGTGTCCTCATTTGAGCTAAAGTGCTTCCACTGCACTTTAACCTGGGTGATGGTGCTTCTTTGGAGCATGATTTCTCTCTGATCGAGTATACACTAATGTTCAACCAGAAATTCGTCGTCCAATTCGACCTGCATTCACCAAAACTTGAATTAAATCGTCATAAAACTTACTATTTTAAGATAATATTTTTTTAATATTTCTCTACCTAAATGATTTTCTAGTGGATTACATGCTTTGGGTCATGTACATATCGTTTTAGTAAGGATACATGGAACACATTGTGCGCCCTAATATGGCTGGGTAAAGCCAATCGGTAAGCCACAGGTCCCACCCTCTCCAATATTTGGAAATATCCACAGAACCTTGGGGCCAACTTGGCACAAGAGGTCCACTTTTGTGTGATGTTCTTCGGTTTAATCGTTACATATACATGATTGCCTCCTTCAAATTCTCAATAAGTTATCTTCTTATCTACATATACCTTCTGCTGATCTCGAGCCGCTTTCAGATTTTGTATGATCTTTTTCACCTCTGATTCCATCTCAGCCAACATCTCCGTTCCAAGCATTAACTTGGATTCAGGGATGTTCCAATTGATGGGAGTACGACACAGTTGCCCATACAAAGCTTCAAAGGGGCTCATCTTAAGAGACTCTTGGTAACCATTATTGTAGGAAAATTATACCGTGTAGATATTCTTCCCATTTTGTTGGATGCTGCATCATGTACATGCAAAACATATCTTCCAAAATTTGGTTCACCCAATCAGTTTGTCCATCCATATGAGGATGGTAAATGGTGTTGAAATTTATTTGGGTTCCCAAACCTGTAAATAAGGTCTTCTAGAATGTTGAAGTAAACTTCACATCCCTATCTGATATGACAGTCCTTGGAATTCCATGCAGTTTAAAAATCTCTCTCATAAATATATCTGCTATTTGCACAGTTTTGTAAGTAGACTATACATGTATGAAATGCGTTGCCTTAATAAATCTATCAACCACCACCATAATGGAATCATTGTGTCTTTTTTACCTTGGTAAACCAGTAATAAAACCAAGGAATATAACTTCCTATTTCCATTCAGGCACTAGTATAGGCTGCAAAAATCTGGCTAGATGTTGATGCTCCACCTTAACATGCTGACACTCCAGGCATTTGTTTAAGTATTCCGTAATATTATTTCGCATACCATGCCATGAATAGACTTTTCTAATTGTTGTTAGAATTTTTTGGCATCCTTGGTGTCCTGCCTAATTACTGCGGTGATACTCATCCATGATCAGTTCTTTTAAACTCATTCAATTTGGGATATATAAATTTCCTTTGAAGGTTAACAATTGATCCTTGTTAATTTCATAGTCAGAGGGTTTTTCTTGTCTTATGGCTTCCTCCACTTGCTACCATAAAAATCGGTATTCCGGATCCTTCTCGGCTTCCTCTTTTAACTGATCTAAAAATTTAAATTCGATCTAATTATAGAAAAAATTATATATATAGAGCAATTTTATTGCTTAAGGCATATTCCACATGATTTTGTTTTCCTTTTAAATGTTGTATATCAGAGTCAAATTCGCTTAGGAAGGCATTCCACCTTGCCTATCTAGCATTTAAATTTGTTTTCTTAAAGTAGTTGGTTAGGCTGTTGTGATTGGTTTTTAACACAAATTTGTTTCCTAACAAGTAGTGCCTCCATACCTGGAGTGCATGCATTATTGCTGTTAGCTCTAAATCATAAGCTGAAGATCGATGTTCATGCTCCTTTAATTTTCTTGATTCATAGGCAACCACTCTTCCTTCTTGCGACAGAATCACCCCAACTCCTTCGTTACAAGCATCAGTATAAACCTCAAATTCCTTATTGGGATTAGTTTCCCTTAACACCGCGGTAGTGGTCAACAAATGTTTCAAATTATCGAAACTATTCTGGCACTCTGTAGTCCATCTAATATTTTTCCCTTTCTTTATATAGAAGTAATTGGAAAGGCTATCTTTGAGAATCCTTCAATGAACCTTTGATAGTATCAAGCTAACCCCATAAATGATCGCATATCTCCCACATTCTGGGGTACTCGCCATTCCATAATAGTTTTGTTTTTCTCTGGATCAACCACTATTCCCTCGGTGGAAATAACATGGCCTAGATACTAGATATGCTCTTTGAAGAAGTCACATTTGCTAAACTTGGCGTACAACTGATGTTTCTGCAACATCTCCAGTACTATCTTTAAGTGCTCCTTATTCTCTTCCATGCTTTTTGAATAATTTAGAATGTCATCAATGAATATTACAACAAATATATCCACAAAAGAGTGAAATATGCCATGCATAAGCCTCATAAATGTTATTGGTGCATTAGTTAAACCAAATGGTAAAACCACAAACTCGTAATGCACATATCAGGTAGAGAAAGTAGTCTTGTATTTATCTTCATCCTTAATTTGGATTTGGTGATATCCAAATGTTAAGCCTGTATTTAAGAATACAATGGCTCCCTTCACCTGATCAAAAAGGTCATCAATCTGTGGTAATGGATATTTATTTTTTACGGTCATTTTATTGAGATGTCTGTAATCCATGCACATTCATATGGTTCCATCCTTTTTCTTTACAAACAACACCTATTCTCCCCAAGGGGACACACTCGGTCGAATATACCCCTTATCCAACAATTCTTGCAGCTCGGGTACACTCATTTGATATGGTGCTCTTGAAACTGGTGATGCTCCTGGCATCAACTCAATAATGAAATCTATGTCCCTGCTTGGAGGTAAACTTAGTACATATTCTGGAAGCACATCCATGAAATCTTGTACTACAGGTATATCTCCATCATAGGAGTCTTCTCCTTAGAATTAGGAAAAACCACCTAAATGGCATATAACTGACATCCTTTTCTAATACACTTACTCATTTGAGAGGCTGTAATAGGACGCAGCTGTATGGGTTTCTTGATTCCTTGTATCTCTTTACAAGTTCCATATTTCATTATATAATATATAATATTTTCTTTAAAATCTATCAATGTCCAATGCTTCTCCAAATAATCCATTCTAAGTAGCACATCGTAGGGTCTCAAAGTCAATACATTTAGATCCACATTTAATTGTTGCTTTCCAATTTCTTGTGTACAGTTCGAAACTTTGGCACAAACCTTTTTTTTTCTCTAGTGGTTAGCTGTACCAGCTAGCGATTTTTGAATTTCCGAATTTGTAATTTACATATTTCTACTATTTTGTGGTTTACATAACTTAAACTTGCACCTGGGTCAACCAAAATAGAAACAGGCTACGTAAGCAACTTACCTTCCAGTTCTATCATCGTGGGTTGATAATCTGCCTGTCGATCATCCAAATCTGCATTAATTCTGGGTATGTTCCGAGCTACATCTCCCATTGTAGATTCTTCTTGTAAATTAGCTACTATAACATTTATTCCCTGCTGTGGGAAGTTCTTATAATAGTGAGCCTTACCACACCCGAACACTGTAGGGGTGGTTTCTAATTTTGTCCTTGCTCAGTTTTGCTAGAATCCTTTGTGGGTTTTTCTTCCGTAGGCCAACTGGTTCTTTGATGGTTTCTCATGAACTGTTTGCTCACTGAATTCCTTGCAGAATTATTAAAGTTACTAGTCCTAGTATTTTTGAAATTTGAACTTATTTTCTGCCCTTTTCCTGGCTGCCAATTCTTGCCCAGTTCTCCTTTTTCCTTGGATTTTTGGTAACACTTTCTTGCTTTTCTAATTGCTTCGTTCATGATCCTTAGATTCACGAAATCAATGTGTTCTTTCATGTGGGTTGGAAAACTACTTAAGAACTGCTAAACCTTAGCCTGTTCATGTCTTAGATAAGGAATGTATCTTAGTATGGAAGTGAACTTGGTTGTGTACTCATCCATCGTCATTTGGCGCAATTTAAAATAATGGAATTCTATGGAATTTTGTCATAGAAACATTCTATTAGATACTTTACCTTGAATTATTGTTGAAATTTATCCCATGTCACATCCTGATCTTCTATGTTGTGGACATTTTTGACTTCTTCGCACCACATGGTGGAATTCTCTCTCAACCGACAGATGGCCAGTCTAGCTTTAAGATTTCTAATGTACTCATAAACTTGAAAGTAATTTTTCATATTAAACAACCATGCTTCAACCACCTCCTCCACTTCTCCATCAAAAGTAGGTGGTTTTATTTTTTGGAACTCACCTTGTAGTTCCACTTTTTGTTTCTTAATTTATTTTGTTCTCACACATTACTGGACTCAGCCTCATTATAGTTTCTATTTTTTTTACTCTGCTGTGAATGGCTTCTTTCCACTCTGTCATTATTTTGTTATTTATCTTGTCGTTCATTTTCTTCCTGCATATCTCTATTACGACGCGGTTATAACACTCCTTGATTCTATTTATCAGAAAGGCTCTTTAGTATCCTTTCCTGTTCTTGCATCACACGTTCATTGTCACTCCTAACCCAAACCATTTCTTCCTGTAGCTTATGCACAATGCTTAGTAGAATACTGGTTTGGTGTTTCTGTTCTTCCAACAATCTACTGGTTTTCCGGTGTTGATCCACACTCAGCTGAATTCACATTTCCGGATTCATTTCTGGTTAGGATTGGGGTGTAGGTTCCCCTGGGTTCTGGAGCATTTTTTATGTCGATCCCCTCATCATTTGTATTTCTCTATATTATTTATTTTGTGTGCATCATTTACACACAAAAAATTATCATGTTAGGTGACCCATTAGGTCCTAGTGTATGAACGCTGCTCTGATACCACTTGTAACACTCATCATAACTCAACCATAAAAAAAAAATGTACTTTTACATTCTTTATACCTAGCTATAAGTACACATATATTTCCCAACCTTAATAATCTGGTTCACCATGGGGTTATACATAAACCCTCTTTTAAACATGGCTAAATATAAGCATTAATTCATACGGAATTCCACGCATTAATATTCAAACATACCTATACCTTTTTCACATACCTATGATCCTAAAATATACTTATATTTAGCACTTGTAAATGAAATGATACGATGGTTTACCTTTGCATGTGATTTTATATATATTACATTGGATCTTATCATAAGGGACATCATTTCGTGAATTATTTAACCTTGAAGGGACTTGCAAGATTACAGAATCATGTCATTATAATGTTTTCAATGCTCAAATTATTCATCATATGATTTCGTTAAGGTTAGGATAGGGTTTTTGTACCCCTCCGCATGAAAATTTGGGAGATTGATTGAAACCTACTCTGTCGTCCTTCGTTGGAACTCAGGGATAGAGATCCATGGTCTAGATCTACCGATACCTAGTTAGGGTAATGACCTAGCCTAACCTTAACTGCTTTTGTCAATTTGCTCGGCTCTGAAAGCACTGCAGCTTTGCACCCTGCTACCTTCGTCCGTGTTCGACCAAAGACATCTACTGCTTAGCTTAGCCACCATGGACCCTCACCAGGTATGCGGAACTATTATTTCAGTCTTGGAAGTTTGAATATTATGGCTTCATAGTTCTTAGTTATCAGTTTTTATGATATTTTTCCAGGTTTAACATCTTGAAGGAATTTGTAGGTCTTAGGAACTCCTCTCCATGACTGAGTATCCTACCTTGGGTTGTGGTTGAGTCTTGGGCTATTATCTCCTTTGCTCAATGGCATCGTTTCATCTAACTCCAGACAATAAGCCCTACAATAACCCATTTATGATATTGCTACTCTCTAACATAACGTTCTTGTCAAAAATCCCTATCTTATAAGTCTAATATCTGTTATATCTCTGTGCAGTGATTCATATTTTGTCTTGTCGAATCATTCCTACTCCGATAACCTACTGTTGTTTTTTATTGCACTTGCCCGTGACATTCATTCCATAGTTATGAGGGTGTAGATTTTTTGATGCTCATGTTTTGGTTTTGTGTAGGTATTTACATAAACTGATGGAAAGGGTTTCATATCGCATTGTCTTTTTAAGTGTGAGCTTCATTTTGAGTAACCTTGCTATCATCCTTAAGAGGTACCAACTACTCTATTTTGTCTTAGGCTTATAACATAGGCCTCCAGGCTCAACTCTATGGTGCTACATTGTGTTATAAGTTGAGGATTTAGTTTTCTCAGTTCGATGCATTTGTTTTTCTTTTGATTTCCCTTCATTTGAGGGCTCAACTCCACACTAAGTTAATTGTATGCATTATTAAGGGTTCTCATTGTAATTTTAATGACCCTTTTGGATTGACGGTCGACCACCCACCTCAGCCCATGAGGGTTTCCTCCATGCAATAGTTTTTAATTAAATGCTATATATGTGTGTGTGTGTGTGTGTGTTTTTACAATTACTTGTCCCCAAAATTCTTAAGTGTTATTGCCTTCTTCTTTCTTCAAATTTTTGGTACCTCTAAATGAAAACTGCCACAATCTCTCTTTTTCTCTAGAGGTTTATATATATATATATATATATATATCTTAACTTTTGGACTATCGCATTTGAACTTAATTGTTGTTTGAATAGATTTATTATCTATCTTTCTAGCAACATATATTGGTCCTTTATTTTTTTGTTTCCTGCAATGGAATTTACAGTTCAAAGGTTTTCTGTGTGGAACATGTTTGCATGTAACTGCTGTGGTTCTCTGGGTTTCTTCTTCACATGCCTTTTCTAGCAGTTTGCATGCAAGTATTACATTTCGGTATTAATTTTATCCTTCCATTACAAAAATTAAATATATATTTATCTGGAATAAAGGAGACATTTCCATTATAGTTTACCATTATTTTGATTGTATAATTTTCTAAGTTACGGACAGGAGCTTCTCTCTCGCTTTCAAGAACAGAATTTGGTTTTACCTCTTTCATTTAGGTAATTAGAGAGATGTCGAGATGATATAGATTTTTTGTCTGTGTATATCATAGTTATAGAAAAACGACTAGTTCTGGGGTTTAGGGTTTCATCTTTGGACCCTGAACTAATAATTTCTTCCATTTTGTATTTTCAGTTATATATTTCTATATTTATTTAGTCTAATTCCATGGTTACGGCTTACACAGTATTTTTCTTTTAAATTCAGGCTATAACTACAGCATCTATATAGTTTTTTCACAAAACTCACATACATTAAACTGTTCCACAGTAAAGCCTAGAATATAATACAAGAAAGAAAGATATAGTTTATCCTTGACATGCACAACATTAAACTATTCTTTCCATATTTTCAAGAAACAATACCTGTATTGAAATAATTCGGTCTAAAAAATTTCTTGCATTACATAAGTTTTTCTAACATATCTGCATTAAATGAGTTTGTTTACTTATCTCACTTCAGACTCTGCTGATGATGTAATCCCAACCATGAGAGAGGTGATTACATCCTCATCTCCCCCCATGCTCTACACCTGAGATGAGTAGGTTGACAGAAATTCTGGAAGAGACCTCGAAACCCCAAGTCTACTACTCTTCTTTTCTAGGATTTAGGAACGCTAAGCATTTCCACTAGTCACTATCAGCTCAGGAAATAATCACTCTCTTCATTCCTTTCCTTAGTCACATAACATAATCCATTTTACTCACTGGGATGTACGTTTATGCCTAGAGGAAAGGTAACTGTCTGAACTATTTTCTGTTCAACCACTTCTTAGTTCTTGGAATACTTTTATCATCAATATTTTAACCTTTTATGGAACCACTGTTCCATAATTAAATTTTATTTCAACAAAAACACAATTAATTTATGTTCATCATATAATCCTTTTCTTAAAATAAAATAAATGTTTTAGTCTCTTTAAAAATAAATAACATAACAACTAGTTAGCATTTAAACCAACTATCACACTGGTGTCAGATGGATCTAATCTAGTTAGGTTTGAGGGAAACGATGTAACATTTTTAGATTATAATTATGATGTATATGTTTGTGATAAAATTCAAAATTCACATTATGTTTTCTTTGCTTCTCATGACCATATCATTCTCTTATTTATTTTGGTTTATGTTGCATTCATTGAATAGTTTATGCTTTTGTGTTTGGATACTTTGAGTGTTTTTTGTGTTTATGTGTTTGGATTTGGATGGTAATGTTTTTGAATATTAAAATTATGTGTTATATTTTTATATGTGCATGCAATTATTTATAAATAATTAGTTGGTGATTAAGAAGAGAGACAATATTGTCAATAGTTTGCACGAGGATTGATATTGGACATCTATTTCATTTAATTTTAGGTATCAAAAATTTTGACAACTAATTAATTATAGGTAGTGTTCCTCCAAATATTACAAAATATATCTTGAAGGGTAGTTTTAATAATTCACTACATCAAGATTACTCTTGAAATAATTTGTTTCTTTGTTTATGCCTTAAAGAATTAATTTCCTTCAAGAATATTTTGATGATTTTTTTTTATCTATAGTCTATTTTGCAAAGTCAAGAAATAATGTTTTTTTAATTTTTTTTAATCAGTGACTAGATTTATAAAATATTTACATTATTTGTTTCTCCAAACAATTATCACATCTCCTTCAAGAATATTTTGATTTGTTTTGATATTTATAAATATACAATTTCCTGTTATAATTATTTTGAATACATTGTTGCATGCAATTACTCGATTAATAATTTTGAATATATGTAATTTTCTATTAGAAATTAATTGGTGATGAAGAAGGTAGACGATATTCTCAAAGTTTAACTTCCACTTTTCAGGAGGATTGATTATACACGTCTTTTTCATTTTAATTATATGTGTCGCAAATTTTGACAACTAGTTATTTCATAATAGTGACCCTCTATGTATTACTAAATATATCTTGGAAAATATATATTTTAATAATATACAACCTCAAAATTAACAACATGTAATGTAAGTAATCAAAATAGGATTAGAAACCAACATGTACACTGAAATCAATGCATATAATGCAAGAAATCAAATGAGATTAGAAATCAATGCATCTAGTGCAAGCATTGAAATATGATTAGAAATCTAAATCTATGATAAAATCCATGCTAAAATCCATGCATCTAGTGAAAGCAATCAAATAGGATTAGAAATCCACATCTACACTGAAATCCATTCATCTAGTGCAAGCAGTGAAATAGGATTAGAAATACACATCTACACTGAAATCCATGCATCTAGTGCAAGCAATCAAATATAATTAGTAACCAACATCTACATTGAAATAATTTTATCTATAGAAAGTAATCAAATAGGATTATAAATCATCATCTACATTGAAATGAATGCATCTAGTACAAGAAATATATTCACTCTCTCTCCCATCCATCAAACCTTGAAAAATATTTTTTGTAATTTATAGTGTCAAGATTAACAACATTTAATCCATCTAAGGAAAGAAATATAATAGTATTAGAAAACAACATCTACACTAAAATCAATGAGTATAATCTGTTACATGACAAATGACCTACTCATCATCTCAGAGGAGAAGGAAACATGGAAGGAAGAAAATGACCCAGACAGAGACCTGTTTTTCCAAGGTAACGAAACCTTGAGATAGCCAGGTCGAGTTATAACGCATACTAGCCATTCAAAGGGAGATTTAGTGCCTAGGTTAATGCTATGTCTTGCCTACAGGGCAGTGTTACCTCTGTTTTCGTCAAGAAAGGGACAAATCCTGCAGAAACTGACTCACATTCCTGCTTTTTCTCAAAAGGACTTAGTCCAAAAGATACAACTTGTTGTGTAGTCCTCTTATTGGATGTTGCTAAACACAACTGAGCATATATAGAGAGAAAAAGCAAGGAAAGACAAGGAAACATCATGATTTTTCCCCATTCAAACTGATTCATAAGTTTGGCAAGGTTTGTCCTCCCCAGTTCCTATAAATTGGAGGTTTGGGCTCTTCGTCAAAGGTTGAAGGTTTGATCATGTGCAGAGCAGGGCTTTATTGTTGAGCATGAGGCTTAAGGATTGGCAAGGTTCATTGATAACTCTTAGCCCAAGTATCATTACACTCAGAGATATCGAAGAGAGAGAGAGGAGTTAGAAGACTGATGAAGGGTTGGTTCAACCAACAGTTGTAATATTCCTTCTCATATATTAATAGAACTGTATCTGTTTTTTCCATTTGATGTTTTAGTGTCAAATTTATTGTTTATTTGTCTATGAAGAATGGTATAAATGGCTCATATTTTCGTAGTTTAATGTTGATTATATGCTTGTTTAATTTCTAGTATGTGATAACATTGTGAAGATTACACGTGTTCTTTGTTTGTTTGCAAGATCTAGACTTGGATCCGGTGAGTAAGGACTTCAGCCATGCTGCTTACTGCTCTCCAACAGATTTGTTGTGTACAAAGAGGTAATCCTTCAATATCTCTCTTCGTCGATTATGCATTAGTATAAACACGTGTGTGATATATTTGTAACTATACAGCTAATCTTATTGTCTGCCTCGGGCACCAGGAAGCCCCGAGAGGGATTTACATCAGCTACCACCCATGCGTTTTACCCCTAAGTAGATTTGGCAACCATATTGGGGAGTTAATCCTTATTTCCTGGATTTTTTGTTTCTGAGCCTTTGGTTATTTGTCTTTGTCATTTCCCACTCTGCTCACATCCCCTTCTGATCAGCTCATATGCTTTGTGACCATCTCAGTAGCTCAAAATGTCCAGAACAGAGTCCGTCTAGCCATTTTACAACTTTTCCTTGAGTAACGCATGCCCTATGTGTGTTCTAGTGCATTATAACAATGTTGATGCCTAGGGACAGTGCATTAGTCCTGTTATTAACGCTTTGCTAGCCTTTGTTAGCTAGTAAAAATTTGTTTTTATACCTCTACTATTATTTTCCTTGATTGTGTAGTTGTTGGCTGCCAGATTAGCTTTTGTATTTTGGATCCCTGTGCTTGGTTGCCTGCTTGCATTTTAGTTTTCTTGGTTTAAAAGTTAGTGTTGGTCACATTTACGTTTTGAAAAGGAATTTTTTTTTTTTTTATCTGAACACAACTCATTTCATTATGAATTTTTGGTTAAGAAGTTGTTAGTGAGGATATATAGATGTTTGAATATTTTTAGGCTAAAGTACGTGATTTGGATATTTGTTGCTACACGGATGTTTGAAAAATTTCTCCCTGTAGAATAATCTCTTCATCGAATTGAATATTAAAACCATTTTCTGCATGGTTTGAGTGAGAGTCCCATTACATATCATGTGTCCACTCCCCCTCGGAATACTAATAAGAAAGTATACTAAAAATAAAGCGCTAATAAATTCAATCATATAACTATTTTTCTAAGCTCACACCAACAATAGTTCAGGCTAGGATCTTGGGATAAGAGAAGTGAGAAAACTGCCCAAGATCACAAAGCTTCAAACTAGAGTCATTAAAAAGTGAAAATCATGTCGCACTCGTAATATTGGGACTGCTCCACTAGTACCGGAGTTAAGCGCGAGACAACACTAGGGTGCACGAGAAGGTAGCCCGCCTTCGAGCGCATAACAATGGGAATTCTATATATTTGGGTTCCCCTCAGGGATTTCTAAACTAGATCGGGGATCTAGGTGTTTTGGCCATATAGCGTGTTGTCTGCGACCGAGACCCCCATGATAGTGTCTGTGATTTGAGGTATCTTTAGTTGCCATACTTTTAGGGACGTACACAAGGTGACTAGAGCGGGTTGCCTAGGTACTCGACAGATACAGACCTACTTTGTCTTTGGTCTTTGGGAGGGTACTCATCTCCAAGATAGTGCTTACACCCATCATCTGAGGTTCGGGCGAAGCTCAAGAGTAACCATAATAGTACATTTTACCAGCTCTCTCTGTATGATATTGTGATTCTAAGTTTCATCTCCAGAAAACGCTAGTACTCAGACAGGGTCTTACCCCTTCTGGCTGCTTGATTGATTGATTTTAAAGGTTCTTTTTTCTTTTTTAGGTGTGTATTTACTATCACTGGGACTTCATAATACATCACAATAAAATTTGGTAAAATTAACAAGTCATCATGGTGTCCCTCAACCCTTGTTGTCTTTCTAAGCAGAAACAAGGTCTCCCTCCATTGACACTGGGAGAGGAGTTGAGTCTCGGTGACCCAGTGCCTTCTCCGAAAGAGAAGTCTCTAGTGTTGACCACTGATTTTCACATTGATCCATACCATACGGAGTTTCTCAAGGATCCTTTCACTAATGGAGTCATACCTTATTACAATCCTCCTCTCACTGGCTCGTTGGGGCCATTGTTAGTGTAGGTAACACCAGTGCTAGTCATGTCTTCGGCTGCACCTACATCCATTTCACAACCAGCGACCATTGGGTCGGTGTAGTTGGTGGCCAAATCTTTTCCACCACCATCTTCCATGCCAGTTGTTAGTTCTACGCAATTGATTGGAAACCCTAGTAACTAGACTATACCCGGTCCTAGAAATCTGGTCACCACAACTGCAAGAGGACCTCTTAACCCTTCAGGATCTTCTCCTATAGTTAGTGCACCTCGACCCACGGTTTCCACTCCCACTAGTGGGGAAACTTTGGTTTCTTTTAGAAACCCTTTTGGTTGCAAGCCATTGTTGAGTTCAAACCCCTTGGCTCTTATGCCAAGGGGCAGTGTCACAATACCTATATTTCAGGGGGCACTTCGATAACCCTACACTCAGCAGGACCGTTGATTGTTAACACCATTTCTCTAAGTGGTAAAACTTTAGGTGTAGGATCTATGCCAATGGTCAAGTATGTGAATAGTAGTATGCCACAAGCTAACTCTATCGAGTCCATATGGGTGACCCTTCCCTAAAACCAATTGGGGCAAGGGGGTGACTACTACACTGGGGACAACCAATAGTTTCCCCCCCAATACAACATCCCCTACGAACAACAACCATACATCCCTACACCTCCACTCACTGGAAACTTTTATCAACAAAGTACTACTTCTCCCATTGGTAACACATTGATGGGAGGACCCTACATTCCAAATGGTCAGCCAACACCTCCTTGGATAGACTCACGGGAAACCACGCAATTGCCATTTTTGGTAGCATTAGACATCCCCAACCACTACAAATTGACCAATGATCCTATCAACCACAACCCGCTCTAGTCTCCAGTACCACACAAGATTCCATCTGAAATCCCTATGTTTGAAGGGAAACAAGGGAAGGATCCAGCTACGCACATTACAACATTTCATATATGTTCTGATTCTAACTCCATGGTGGTTGATAGTATCTGGCTCGAACTTTTCCCACACACTTTCACAAGAAACGCTGCCAAATGGTACATTGATTTACCACGTGCTGCAGTCAATGCTTTTGGTGCCTTCACAATGGAATTTCTTAATAACTTTCAATTACCTATCTGATAGAAAACTGGAACTGAACTCTTAACCTCGTTGTGCCAAGGCACTGCCAACCATATCTCTAATAAAATTCATGAATGGAGACGTAGGCAAAGGTTAGTGAAAGCACTAATCCTGGAACATCTATTATTGGACTGGTTTTGTAAGTCACTCTTGCCACCCCTTTCTAAAGACGTTTGCTTGTATGGTGCGGTCACGGATGACCAATCCATCTGTTGTGAACAACATCTATATCTCATATATTTTCAATCTGGCATAGTGTATGAGTTAATCCCCCATGCCGCTGGCAACCCAAATCCTTCCGCTACTCAGTTACTTGGAGTGCACTCTGATGGTCTCATTGGTGCAACTTCCGGTGTATCTATAAAATAGCTCAGCAAGCAAGCATTCCAGCCATCTTCGATTCCCACCGCCCCTACCCAATCATATGTTCTTTCCACCATTGAGGTACACTCTTTGAAGTCTACACAAAAACCTGGTGAAAAGAACAAGAAGAATAAGAAAAATATTGCTCCTTCTGAAGAGCATCCCAATACTCAGAATAATCCCAATCAAAGAAATGATGCTAAGAATGACAAAGGAAAGGAAGAAATGATGAGATTCCCTTGCAAAATTTGTGTGGAGGACCACTTGACATATAAATTTCCTCGGCTGAAGGAATGCACATATTTTACTATGAAAAAATATTCTGGAAGGACACTTTCTGTGCTTCACAATCCCTTCCCTAATCCACAGTAGCAACAACAACACATGCTTGCAAACCCGCCACAACCCCTAAAAGGGCAATGGTGGTACTCATCCTTCTGGTGAAGTATCGTCTGCCATTTATGGCATGGAGATTGTTGAACTCCAAAATCGAGCTAAAATCTATGGAAATCCAGTCGTTGAGGCTCAAGAAACTGGTTCAAGTTTGAATCCACTACTGCCTAACGATTTTCATATCAAAAGGCATGCTACTGACCCTGTCATTCATCCACCCAAAGGGACCCTTCGATGCATGAATCGTAACACCTCTACATGTGCTGCCCAAAACTACAACATTGTAGAAGACTTGGCACAAGCACCATCAACTATGTCTGCACTCAAAGTTTTACAAACCTATCTAGCGCAAAGGAAAGCCCTGCTTTCAGCCATTGGTGGAATTAACCCCTAGGATTCTATGCTAGCCGTCTTTGACATGGAAAAATGCAAACCTTGCCTTTCACACTAGCTTTCTTTTCAGGTTCACGTTGTGTCGAAAAGTAGACCAATCCATCATACTATCATAGATGAAGGTGCTTTGACCTACGTAACGTCAACTGTGTGCAGGCTCACTTTGGGTTCTCCCACTTTGTCTCTACCATCGAATTCCCTCAAAGCTTTCGATGACGAAAATTTCCTCCAAAAATGCTACCTTGCTAGCTACCCCATTACACTTAGTGGGAAAATGATAAATATGGACATAGAAGTCATAGATCATCATCTCAACTATAATCTTTTTTTGGGTTGCAGTTGGTCTTACGTGATGACTGGCATTGTCTCTTCGGTTTTCCGAATCATCCTTTTTCCATTGGATGGGAATATAGTTACAGTGGACCAAATATCCTTTTGCACCCCTGATTATTCTGCATTACCTAGTGTTGGAGAGGTAAATCCCATTTGTGGACATAGGTGATTCCCACTAGCCCAAATCGGGTCTAGCAACAACCGAGTCATGCTAAGACACTGGTTCCTAGTTACAAAAGACCAAGATGCGACAAGAGGCCTACCTTAAGTCTCACGCTGTCATTTCTTGTAGATAAGATGGTGCTTCCGTCCTTCGCTTTGGTAGATCAAAATTCTGCCGCTTAGCGCGTTCAAACACCTACACATACACGAAGAAACAACACACAATGTAAAACCTAATATATGCAACCATATATCAGTCAGAGAAGATATAATTCATAACATAAGACATGAACATATGAATGGAACAATAATCAAAGTCACTTATTATTAATCACAATGAAAGAAAGATACAACCTAAGCTCTGACACTGGATCTTCCTTTGGTGGGTCGACAGTGGAGCACGTCTCAATGAAGTTCGTCGGGAATGGGACAAGGCTCTCTCTCTTCGGCTTGGCTCTCAAAGGTTGTCTAGCGATAGTCTCCTTACTACTGATTCAGCTCTATTCAGGCTAGCTTGCAAAGGGAAAAGGGAAAGCTTATATAGATGGTGGAAGGGGATTTGGGATCCCTACAATGGTGGGATTGGCCCTATCATCAAGGAAGCTTCCATGATAGGTGGAAAACCACTTCCCCTACATGGAGATCCGGAGCCAAACCTCCCAACTCATTTCAGAGACTCGTTCAGGAGTTGGTTGGAATCAAACTTTTGCCATTTATTTTTAAAAAACAATCCTTATTAAGCTTGGCATGAGTAATACACTGGGAAAAAGAACCAGCTGACGCACTCTCTTTGGTGGATTTTCCCCATTGGCGAAAGGGTTGAACTGGCTGGTTGCGCCAAGGCAAAAAGGTCTATTTTTAGGGTTTTTTATAGGAAACTGTCTTCAGAGGAATGATTGTCCTTGTCAAGGGGGATGCCATGAAAGTGGTTTCAAGTCATGTCACTGCTCACAGGTCACGGAATAGGCCCTCCAATGTGCAGGGCTGGGAATTGTAGGGACGGTGACAAATTAATGTGTAATAGATGCCCCCTAAAGCATGATGTTACACCATTTTTTGGTCATCTAATCTATTATCAATAGATGAACCCAATTACACCATGTAAGACCAATTTTAACCTAAGTAAAATTGCTTTCACCATATAAAATAACATTTGTCCATATTTCCTAGTCATATTTAACCCAAAACAAGGAAATTGATTAAATAAATCATTATTTATTTAATTATTTCCTAGGAATAAGTTATTCAAATCATTATTTAATAATATTCCTAGTTAAATTTGACTAAATCATTTGTAAATAATTAAATAAATCATTATTTATTTAATTATATTCCCACCATCTCCATAAAATAATAAATAAATCATTTATTTATTTATTGTTTATAAATAAAGGAATTGAACCAAGTCAAAAGACCTTTTGCCTCCAACAAATATAATAAAATATTCCTAAAGGGTGATTCTAGAATTTGATTAATAATATTTTATTCATGCACCGAGTTCTAGAACACCCCAATATTTTGTTATAAATAGAAGGGTTTTCCCCATTCATTAGTCACCTTCATTGGATTAGATCACACTAGATCTATTCTTGGTTACCATTTTCCATTTTTGCTTTGTGAGCTCCCATTGAGTTCTATGTTTGTCAGGGTTTTCTACCACAATAAGAGAGAGGAATTTTAGATCTGAAACGCTGAGGACTTTCAAGAACCCATCCCATTGAGGAGAACTGGAAAACACCTTTCTTGTTTTCCTCTCAGGTGCCCCATTCTTTAATATAATACAAATCATTCTTTTAAACACTTTGTTCTTGTCTTGTGTATTGGATGCATGGAGCCATATTATATTTTATCTTCTTAATGTCTTTTGTGCTTAGATCTGAATTTGTGCAGCAGACTTAAAGATATTTTGCATCCATAATCAATGCTAGGGTTATTTGTCATGTGTAGCTAAAGTGATCTTTTACGACGAAAGATTCATACTAACAATTGGCGACTCCACACGGGCTTTCTTTTGCGACCGCTGATGTTTTACATATTCTTTCATATCCAGCTATTTCAGACCCTAGGGTTTCTCTTCCATTTTATTTTTTTCCTATTTTTATGGTGCTTTCCACCTTTAAAACCCTCAAATAGTCAAATTTTAAACTTCTGTGTTTCTGGCCTTATTGCGCAGGTGACAAACATTAGCCACAGCTGAGCCGACAAATTTTTCTGAACTCTGCCACCGAGAGAGCCGGATCTACAGGTCGCACTTATCAGCCCAAAAAGTGCAACCTGGCCTTGAGGTCGCACTTTTCTACCCTAAATCTATGACCTGGACTGCCAAACAGGTCAAAACCTGTGACCTGCACTATTTTCTGCGATTTTCCACCGTTTTTTCTGGGTTTGTTTGAAGCTTCTGTTAGGGTTTTCCAGCCTCCGCCTCCGCCCATTTAGACCTATTTCTAATCTGTTTCACTCAACTAAGTGGGAATATTGCCTTTGGGCTCTAGTACCCTCCACTTTTTGTGGGAGAGTTTCTTTTGTTTTAGAAGTCTTAATTTCCAGAGTTTCAGCCTTATTGCTTTCAGATCTGATACCTTAGTTTCAGATCTCTTTAGATCAGCTCTTCTCCCTTTCAAATCACCTCATATAGTTTTGTTTGGGTTCATTTCTAGGGGCGCCTCCTTGTCCCTTCTATTTTTCGCTGATCTCCTCCTTTTTAGTAGCAACCTTGCCTCTACCTCTTTGATGTTCTTTGCACCTCTTTTCAGCAGATTTCTCCCTTAGATCCCTGTCCCTCCCGACCTTAGATCTATTGGCCTCTTTTTGTGCTTTGCCTAGTTTTTCCCTCTTATAGACTCGTTTTGAGAGACCCACCTTCTTGGGTTAGATTGATGCATTAGTAGCTGTTAATTTTCTGTTCTTTTAGTTTTATTTACTGCAAATTTATTTTCAGTTACACAGCACACTTTTTCTTTTACTCTCAAAACGTTTGGGTTTAAACAAATTAAAATTAATGCATGCCACACACTGGCCCTAAGTGAAGAAGAGTCTGGTTAACACCGCCTAGAAAAGACTTTAAAATCAATTGTCACTACACCTCTCCACCCTTGACCTCACTTGATTTTGCCCCTCCCTGGCCCTGTCAGTTTTTCTTCTTCCCATCATCATTGCCCCCCCAAGGCGCTTCTCCTAGAGACTTCTTGGCCTTCACCCTCAGTTTCCGGTCGGTCGACTTCCTCCTGCCTATCATCATTGAGTAAGTCCCCCCCCTGAGTCCGCACTCCGACTCTTCTTCTGATTGTTCGGTTTCTCCCCCTACTTCTGGTTCTCCCTCTTTTACCTTCACCATGTCTAGTTTAGGACCTAGCCCTAACCCCAGTTCTACCGCTGGGTCCATTTCCAGTGGAACCACTACGGGACCTACCTCGACTACGCCGTTGCTCCCTTATATGGCTGGCCTCAATATCCCCGACTTTAATCAGCTGATTAATGATCCTATTTTCCACTACGTCAGTTGGCCTGCTATGCCAACCAAGCTCCCCTCCTACATTCCCAAGTTCGAAGGCCTTGCTAGTGAAGATCCCTGTAACCATATCCGATCTTTCCACATGTGGTGTTCCTCCAATTCCATCACCGATGACTCCATCCGTCTTCGTTTTTTTCAACGCATGCTTACCGGCGAAGCTTCTAAATGGTATGTTGATCAAGCCACCTCTTCCCATACCACCTTTTCGACCATTGCCCAAGCATTTTTATCCTATTTCCAGCTCCCTCTCCGATACGACACTGGTACTGAACTCTTAACTTCTTTTCATCAATCCTCTTCGACCCGCCTTTCTTCTCATGTCCAGGAATGGCGACGACAACGGAGCTTGTGTTGCTCTCCCCCCTTTGAAGATCGGGTTTACATGGACTGGTTCCTTTGCTCTCTCTCACCTCCCATTGGCAAAGATGTCGCCTCCCATTTTCCCCAAACCGAAGAAGCCGCCCTCCAAATCGCCTTGAAGTATGACCTTATCTATGCCCAATCTGGTTATGTTTATACCATCCTTCCTGACCTCCCCAAGCCCGATGGCCCTAATGCCTCGAGGGCATCTCACTCTACCAATGGTATCGTTGGAGCTCTATCCCATACCTCTGCCCAGCCTCTTCCGGGCTTCCTTCTAGGGGGGGCCGGCCCCTCCGGCACTTTTTCCCCTCCAAGTAGCATGTATCCAGGATACAGAATGCCTCCTCCTTTTTCCCACCCTCCTGCTTACCTCAATGTTGCCCATCCTACCCCTTATCCATATCCACAACCTGGTGTCCTAGGTCCTCCAGCATTCGGACCTCCCACTCCTTTGCCTATTCCACCCCCACAACCGCAATTACTACCCCCCCCAGGGCAAGTCTTTGCACAGCTGGGGGCAACTAATTTTATTCCTTCTCAGAGAAAGAGAAAATGCCACCAATCCACTTCTGGTAACCGGGGACCCAATTCTTCCAGTATTGACCCTACCACTTCCAACCAGCCACAGGGCCCTCAGTCCAAGCTGGACAGGACACTTTGCACCAATAAGCCCTATTCGTGTTGCGGTGTTTATGGTCACTACACTCACGATTGTCCCTTATTACCACAAATGCGGCAAATGTGGGAATCTTAGGCCACCGTGCGGGGACAACACTCGTCCCCTGCTGTCCCTCCCACCCCAACTACTTCACAACCCACTGTGTTTATCGATCCTTTCCCTCACCAAGGATTCATGGCCACTCAACCTCGTCATGCCCCGGTAACCACTCAACCTTCCCCTTCTGGTTCCTCTGATTACCATATTCTCATGATGGCCTCTAACCCTCCTCTCACCGTCGACCTCAACCTTCAAACTCGGTCCTGTCAGTATTACACACCCCCCGTTCCCTCTGTCTCCAAGTCTCCATATTCAGGTCCTACAGAGCCTTTGTTGACACCCCATGGTCCCTTACAAATCCCTCCGCCCCAAGCTACGGTTCATCCTGAAACTCATAAGGGACCCTTACACTGAAACGCTGCCTCTGGTCGGGCCGCCCATTCATACAATGTAGTAGATGATCTGGCACAATCTCCTGCTGCCATTTCAACAATGGACCTCCTCCAGTCGTGCCCTTCTCAAAAGAAGGCTCTAATATCTACCGTGGGTGCTGTAGATCTTGATGATGACCAATTGATTATTTTCGACAGCCTTCAGTCAGACCCTCCCCCTCTTCCTCCTTTTGTTGCTTTCCAAATCCCAGTCAAAATCCGAAATGCCACTGTCAGTCGGTGTATTATTGATGAGGGGGCATCCACCTGTGTGATGTCCACTTCAGTTTGGAAACAACTTGGATCCCATGAGCTGGCCCCTTCCACAATCACCCTTCGTGCGTGGGATGGCCATGCCTCCCAAACCATTGGCCTCTTTCGTAATTGTCCTATCACCCTTGCAGGCAAAAATGTTTGTGTCGACGTTGAAGTTATCGACGCCCCTCTTGACTACAACATTCTTTTGGGGCATAGTTACACCTATGCCATGTCTGTCGTCCCATCCGCAGTCTGCCGCAAGATGTTCTTCCCTCATAATGGAAAGATTGTCACAATTGACCAGCTGACATACCATGAACCAAAATCTCAGACCTCCCCTGAGTCCACCATCTATACTGTCACCAATAAACCAACTGTTGATTCTTTGACCAGTGTTTCCCCTGGCATCTATAAAGACTCCTCCTTGCTTGGAACCTTTTTAGACCTTGCTCCTGTACCCGATCCTAGCATGGCGAATGTTTGCATGATGCAATCTTCTTGGGCTGACCTTGCACAGTCCATCTTGGCTAGTAAGCAAACGCACCCTCAACCAACTCCACTAACTCCTAGCCCTTCGCCTCCGCTAGCCCACCTTCTTCCTTTGGAATCTCCTTCCCCGAACACTCCTACTGGCCATTTCCCTGCTGGTCATATTCCTTTCCTTGCTCCCCCTCCTGGCGCTCATTCCATCCCTATCTTGGCTACCTTATCCCTCCCCAACTTGACCTTGGGCATACCCATCTAGTACCTAGGCCCCCCAGCCCCTACCCTACTTGGCCAACCCAAACCTTATCTTGCTTTGACCCTGGTTCAACCGATACCCATGGCTTCTCTTGCTGCACCTGTACCTCAGTCCCCTCATCAAGAACCACCCGCTCTGGCGACCATGTCAGGTGCCACTAGCCAAGCTTGCAGGGGGGCATCCAAGGACACAGCCACCCCGACAAATTCTGCCCATCCTCAACCTCCAAAGCATCCCATCCAGTGTGCTTTGTGCGATATTGTCGAACATGCTACCCATACTTGCCCTGAATTACCACATCTCAAAACCATGGTCAATGAAACGTTTCCCGAATCTGATCTCCCTAAAGTCTCTACCACCATACCTAATTCTCTTCCTAAACTTAAACACTTGCGCACCAATCACCCTTGTTCTTTGTGCGATTTCCATGGACATTACACCCATCTTTACCCCCCCTTGACGAGTATCGTGCTTCTTTAGCCGCATACCGCCAATTCAAAGCCACGCTTGCCCACCATCCTTCTTCCCTACCACCAGACCCCATGTCTCCCTCGATTACCATTCCTTATCCTAATACTGAAATGACCGAAACTTCAGCCACTATTCTCTACCTTTCCTCATCCCCGCATCTCTCGGCACTCGACCCCTTAGTGTCTTCCGCTGCCGGTTCACTCAACCACTCATCTGTTCACTCCGTTGCCACCCCTCATGCTGACACACATGTGAGCCTTCCCCCTCCAAATCACGTGTCTCATATTTCTACCTCCTCTGATCCTCCTCTTCCTCCCACCCTTCCCATCTTTCAAACCGATGAAGACATCATGGAAGCCACAACCGCACCTGATTTTCCATGGGACGATATGCACCATCGTGCATACTTCCTACCACACCAATCCCATGACCAATATGCCCTCAAATCTAAAGACTTCATTCCCGATAAAGTTGATTGGTTCAAAAACCCCATCCCTGCACCTGACGCTTTCGAAGAAGGCAATATGGCTAATATCTCTCCTACCATTAAAATAGACATTTCTTTGAAACCAAGTATTGAAGAATATATCACCATGGGTGCCCAATGCACTCCAGAGGAAATTGAAGCCTACACCAAACTCTTCAAAGAAATCTGTGATATTTTCGCTTGGTCCTACTCAGAAATGCCCAGACTCGATACTGCCATTTTCGAACATCACATCGACATGTGGCCTGATGCCATTCCGGTCCATCAAAAGCTGAGACCCATTCATCCTTCTAGATGCGAAGCCATCAAAGCTGAAATCGATAAGCTCCGACAGGATGGTTTCATTTACCCCATCGAATATACAAACTGAGAGATGCAGGATAATGGAATGGAAGGGGGTATTAATAACAAGCCAGAGGGGCTGTGTGGGCACTGTTCAAAACCATTAGAGCCGTGCTAGAACATCTTACATGAATCTGCTAGACAATTCCTAGGTGGCTATTCAACGCTGAAGTGGAGGGACTCTGGACTAAATGCCAATCCAATATTTTTACTTGGGTACGTTCAAGAAGTGAAATATCACCATGGATTTGCATAGTCGGTGTTGAATGTCACATCACCCTTTTGAATGATTGGGAAATTTTGTGCAAAATCGTTCCGGTGCGTTACCCACACAGGTTTTTTCGTTAATCACTTTCGACATGGTCAAGGATGTGTTGCACCAGTCTCCTGTCCAATTTGTCTCATATTGGAGTAAAGCGTTTCAGCTAGTGAACAAGTTTTCCTCTGATATGACTTGTGTTTCATGCATATTCTTCTTTTCTCTCGCGCACTAAGATTATAGCTAAACTAACATTAAAAGTCAATTGTTCTGTGTTTACTTTGAGAGACGTGAAGTCACTAAAGTCACTATCTAAATCATATATATATAAATAAATTGAAATGGAAATGTAAAGGATAACTTTTTTTGGGTGGATTTATGTTTTATTTTTATTTTTATGTTTTTTTTTGACAAAAATTTGAAATAATAATAATTTTAATATTATTCTTAATTTACAAATAAGCAATTTATGCCAACCTTTTTAACCAAAAGTGATCTTGGTTAGAATTTAAAGCAACATTAAAAAAACAAACTTTCGTATATGGGTTGTTATAGAGATTTTATATATAATACTATTATGTTATGTTATATTATAAATATATTTTTATTATTTTTAATATATTCATAATCGAATTTATAACTTTATTATCATAGAATTTATTTAAAGTTCATCTACCGAAAAACTAAAATTATGCTTTAATTCATTTCAAACCACACTTAAATTTTGATTTCACCCCTTAAAGGTTGCAGTAAATATACGCGCAACCTAAATTTAGATGTTTCTTTATCAAATGGTACATTTTTAACTAAATAAAGACATGGAAAAGCAAAGGTTAAATAATTTAAATATAGTAAATTTACATTTATTTTATATTTTTGTATATTTATTTTTAACAAATTAGACATATATAGTTATTTTAAAATCACATTTCATAAAAAAAAAAATTAGTTTCATCAAAATACAGAATAAAAAATTACATTTCATGAAAATTTTATTTTCACTAAAGTTAAAAATTATAAGCAATTATTCACACAACCAACTCAAAAATGTGTACACTGATGTATTTTATAGACATTTCCATAATTTTAAACTATTTATATATTTCATGAAAATTTTATTTCTAAAATTTTCACTGAAGTTAAAAATTATAAACAATTATTCACACAACCAACTCAAAAATCTGTACACTGATGTATTTTATAGACATTCCCATAATTTTAAACTATTTATATATTTCATCAAAATTTTATTTTCACTAAAATTAAAAATCATAAGAGACTATTCGCACAACCTAATAAAAAATCTGTACACTAATATATTATAGACATCCTAATAAGTCTTTATAGACATCACAATAAGTATTTTTAAACTATATATGATGGTATTGTAAACCATGTAAATATTTCACATTTCACTTTTGTAGTTAATAAAATGTTGATCTGAGACTAACGACATGATCATCTAAAGATACCAAAATGGATAAGGTAAGAAGTAGTGGGGGAACTTCACGTTGGTGGGAATGTAGGAAAATTGGAATACGACGAACGAGGTCGAGGAAAAGTCAATAAAAAAGAAGTTTTTAGATAAGAGAGAAGTAGAAAATAGAGGTCCAATGAACATATAGATTAGACCAGAAATGAAATTTAACACTACTATCTATGGGTTTATTATTAATAATATGAAAATTAATGGTAGGGCTAATTATTATATACTTAATATTATTAATTAATTATAATTTTTTAATATGTTTTTTAAAGGTTTGGTATGATTATATTTTTATTATGTTTAATATATTATTTTGATTGGGGAAAGGAATTGGACAAGTGATCTTACATGGGCAGAGGAATTGAATTAGTGACTTCACATTGAGGAGCACTTTGGTCTATCTAAGACACACCCACTGGAATTTACTTATAATTTTTCTTTATTACGGCTTTTTTTTTTGTAAGATTGATAGGCTTATATCTTCATCATGTCGAATAGGGGGGAGAATTGAACTAGTGACTTCACATCAAGGAGTACATTAACATAGCACTCGATCAATCCAAGACCTTGTGGACTTGGATTGACAGTGATCGGTGCTATGTTCAAGCACTCCTTGATGTGAAGTCACTGGTTCAATTCCTCCCCCCATTGGAATGATATATTGCACATGATGAAGATACAATCCTCCCAAGCTTACAAAATAAAAACCATAATAAAGAAGAAATGTAATTAATTAATTAATTAATAAAATTAAATATATAATAATAAACCCTACAATCAATTTTCATATTATTAGTGTTTATTATTAATAATAAACCCATAAGGAAACAACATATGGAATGCATAAGCATATATGATTTAACTTTTTATTGATAGTGTTTATTATTAATAATAAATCTACAAAGAAACAACATATGGAATGCATAGACACACGATATAATTTTTTATTATATCAATAAAAAAATTCATTTTTTTCCTTGGAAAAATAATAATAAACCCATAAATATTATTATTTATTTTTTAATTAATTAATTAAAATTTAATAATAATAAATAATATTTAATATTAAATAATGGCCCTTTTGGATTGACGGTTGAGCACCCAGCGCAGCCCATGAGGGTTTCCTCCATGCAATAGTTTTTAATTAAATGTTATAATTATATGTTTCTTTAGCATGGACAGTTACTTGTCCCTGAAGTTTTTCGGTGCTCTTGCCTTGTTATTTCTTAAAATTTATGGTCCTTGTAAACGAAAACTACCACAGTATCTCTCTTTCTGTAGATGTTTATATATATATATATATATATATATATATATATATATATATATATATATATAATGTTCGTTGTCTTATCTTTCTGGACTCTCGCATTTGAAGTTAATGGTTGTTCAAATATATTTATTATCTATCTCTATAGCAATAGATATTGGTCCTTTATTTTTTTGTTTCCTGCAATGGAATTTATAGTTCAAAGGTTTTTTTTGTGGAGTATGTTTGCATGTAACTACTGTGGTTTTATGGGTTTCTTCTTCACATGCTTTTTCTAGAAGTTTTCATGTGGGTATTACATTTCAGTAATAATTTTATCCTTCTATTCTAGAAATTAAATATCTATTTGTCCAATATAAAGGAGACATTTCCATTATTGTTTACCATTATTTTTACTATAGCGTTTTCTAAGTTACGAACAATAGTTTCTGTCTCGCTTTCAAGAACAGAATTTGGTTTTACCTCTTTCATTTAGGTAATTAGAGAGATGTCTAAACCATCCAGATTGTATGTCCGTGTATATCACAGTTACGGAAAAACTACCAGTTTTGGGGTTTAGGGTTTCACCCTTGGACATTGAACTAATAGTTTCTTCGAGTTTGTATTTTCAGTTATATATTGCTGTATTTATTTAGTCCAATTCTGTGGTTACGGCTTACACTGTATTTTTCTTTGAAAGTCAGGCTATAACTACAACATATATATAGTTTTGTCACATAGCCCACATACATTCAACAATTCCACAGTAAATCCTTGAATATAATACAAGAAAGACAGATACAGTCCTCGACATGCACAGCATAAAATTTTTCTTTGCATATTTTTAGGAAACAATACCTATATTGAAATAATTCGGTCTAAGAACTTTCATGCATTAAATGAGTCTGTTTACTTATATCGCTTCAAACTCTGCTGATGATTTCCTCCCTACCATGAGATAGGCGATTACGTCCTCATCTTCCCCCGTGATCAACACCTAAGATGAGTAGGTTGACAGAAATTCCGAAAGAGACCTCGGGACCCCAATTCTAGTACTCTTCTTTTCCAGGATTCAGGAATGTTGAGCGTTTCCACTGGTCACTACCAGCTCAGGAAATCACCACTCTGTTCATTCCTTTCCTTAGTCACAAAACATAACCCCATTTCCTCACTCAGATGTAATTTTATCCCTAGAGGAAAGACAATTGTCTTAACTGTTTTCTATTCAACCACTTCTTAGTTTTTGGAATACTTTTATCATCAGTCTTTTAACCTTTTATGGAACCACTATTCCATAGTTAAATTTTATTTCAACAAGAACATAATTAATTTATTTTCATCATGTAATATTTTTCTCCAAATAAAATAAATGTTTTAGTCTCTTTAAAAATAAATAACATAACAACTAGTTAGCATTTAAGCCATATGTCAAAACTTCCCCCTTGGAAGTAAACACCGTCCTTGATTTTTTATTCCTACTCGGCAAACAATTATGGATAAGCCTCACGAACAAATCATTCATCTTCCCAAGTCTCCTCATCTCATCTGAAATGCTTCCACTACACTTTAACCTAGGTGATGGCTCTTCTCTGGAGCATGATTTCTCTCCAATCGAGTATACGCTAAGGTTCAACCAGAAATTCGCCATCCAATTCGAGTTGCATTCACCAAAACTTCAATTAAATTCTCATAAAACTTACTATTTTAAGATAATATTTTTTTAATCTTACTCTACCTGAATGATTTGCCAGTGGATTACATGCTTTGGGTCATGTACATATCGTTTTAGTAAGGATACATGGAACACATTGTGCACCCTAATATGGCTGGGTAAAGCCAATCAGTAAGCCATAGGTCCCACCCTCTCCAATATTTAGAAAGGTCCATAGAACCTTGGGGCCAACGTGGCACAAAAGGTCCACCTTTGTGTGCTATTCTTCTGTTTAATCGTTACATATACATGATCGCCTACTTCAAATTCTCGATAAGTTCTCTTCTTATCTACATATACCTTCTACCGATATTGAGCCACTTTCAGATTCTTATGATCTTTCTTACCTCTAATTCCATCTCAGCCAACATCTCCGTTCCAAGAATTAACTTGGTTTTAGGGATGTTCCAATTGATGGGAGTACGACATTTTTGCCCATACAAAGCTTCAAAGGGGCTCATCTTAGGAGACTCTTGGTAACCATTATTGTAGGAAAATTATACTGTTTAGATATTATTCCCATTTTTTTGGCTGCTACATCACGTAGATGCACAACATATCTTCCAAAATTTGGTTCACTTGATCCGTTTGTCCATCCATCTGAGGATGATAAACGGTGTTGAAATTTATTTGGGTTCCCAGTCCTGTAAATAAGGTCTTCTAGAATGCTGAAGTAAACTTCACATCCCTATCTGATATGACAGTCTTTGGAATGCCATGCAGTCTAAAAATATATCTCATAAAGATATCTGCTATTTGCAAAGTTTTGTAAGTAGGTTGTACAGGTATGAAATGTGTTGCCTTAATCAATCTATCAACCACAACCATAATGGAATCATTGTGTCTTTTTAACCTTGTTAAAACAATAATAAAACCTAGGGATATAACTTCCCATTTCCATTTGGGCACTAGTATAGGCTACAAAAATCCGGCTAGATGTTGATGCTCCACCTTAACATGCTGACACTCCAGGCATTTTTTAAAGTATTCCGCAATATTATTGTGCATACCATGCCATAAATAGACTTTTCTAATTGTTGTTAGCATTTTTTGGTATTTGGGGAGTCCTTCCTAATTACTGCGATGATACTCATCCGTGATCAGTTCTTTGAAACTCATTCAGTTTGGGATATATAAATTTTCTTTGAAGGTTATCAATTGATCCTTGTTAATTTCATAGTTGGAGGGTTTTTCTTGTCTTCTGGCTTCTTCCACTTGCTACCATAAAAACCGGTATTTCAGATCCTTCTAAGCTTCCTCTTTTACCTGATCTAAAAATTTAAATTTGATCTAATTATAGAAAAAATTATATACATAGAGCAATTTTCTTGCTTAAGGCATCCACCACACGATTTTGTTTTCCTTTTAAATGTTGTATATCAAAGTCGAATTCACTTAGGAAGGCATTCCACCTTGCCTGTCTAACATTTAAATCTGTTTGCTTAAAGTAGTTGGTTAGGCTGCTGTGATTGGTTTTTAACACAAATTTTTTTCCTAAAAAATAGTGCCTCCATACCCAGAGTGCATGCACTACTTTTGTCAGCTCCAAATCATAAGCTGAAGATTGATGTTCATGCTCCTTTAATTTTCTCAATTCATAGGCAACCACTCTTGCTTTGTGCAATAGAATCACCCCAACTCCTTCATTACAATAATCGGTGTAAACCTCAAATTCCTTATTGGGATTAGTTTCCCTTAACACCGGGGTAGTGGTTGACAAATTTTTCAAATTATTGAAACTATTCTGGCACTCCGTATTCCATCTAATATTTTTCCCTTTCTTTGTAGAGAAGTAATTGGAAAGGCTATCTTTGAGAATCCTTGAATGAACCTTCGATAGTATCAAGCTAACCCCATGAAGGATCGCATATCTCCCACATTTTGGGGTACTTGCCATTCCATAATAGTTTTGATTTTCTCTGGATCAACCGCTATTCCCTCAGTGGAAATAACATGGCCTAGATACTGAATATGCTCTTTGAAGAAGTCACATTTGTTGAATTTGGCAAACAGCTGATGTTTCCGCAACATCTCCAGTACTATCCTTAAGTGCTCCTTGTGCTCTTCCATGCTTTTTGAATAAATTAGAATGTCATCAATGAATATGAGAACAAATCTATCCAAAAAGGGGTGAAATATGCCATGCATCAACCTCATAAATGTTACTGGTGCATTAGTTAAACCAAATGGTAAAACCACAAACTCGTAATGCCCATATCGGGTACAGAAAGTAGTCTTGTATATATCATCGTCCTTAATTTGGTGATATCCAAATGTTAGGCCTATATTTAAGAATACAATGGCCCCCTTCGCCTAATCAAATAGGTCATCAATCTGTGGTAACGGATATTTATTTTTTACGGTCATTTTATTGAGATGTTTATAATCCATGCACATTCGTATGGTTCCATCATTTTTCTTTACAAACAAAACCTATTCTCCCCAAGGGGACACACTCGGTCGAATATACCCCTTATCCAACAATTCTTGCAGCTCCGGTACACTCATTCGATATGGTGCTCTTGAAACTGGTGATGCTCCTGGCATCAAGTCAATAATGAAATCTATGTCCCTACTTGGAGGTAAACATGGTACATATTCTGGAAACACATCCATGAAATCTTGTACTACAGGTATGTCTCCATCATAGGAGTCTTCTCCTTAGAATTAGGAAAAACCACCTAAATGGCATATAACTGACATCCTTTTCTAATACACTTACTCATTTGAGAGGCTGTAATAGGATGCAACTGTATGGGTTTCTTAATTCCTTGTATCTCTTTAAAATTTCAATATTTCATTATATAATCTATAATATTTTCTTTAAAATCAATCAGTGTCTAATGCTTCTCCAACCAATCCATTTCGAGTAGCACATCGTACGGTCCCAAAGTCAATACATTTAGATCCACATTTCACTATTGTTTTCCAATTTCCAGTGTACAGTTTGGAACTTTGGCACAAAAAATTCTTTTTCTCTAGTGGCTAGCTATACCAGCCAAGGATTTTTGAATTTTTGAGTTTGTAATCTACATATTTCTACTATTTTTGGGTTTACATAATTTAAACTTGCACCTGGGTCAACCAAAATAGAAACAGGCTGCGAAAGAAACTTACCTTCAAGTTCTATCATCGTGGGTTGATAATCTGCCTATCGATCATCCAAAGCTGCATTAGTTCTGGGTATGTTCCGAGCTACATATCCCACTGTATATTCTTCTTGTAAATTAGCTACTATATCATTTCTTCCCTGCTGTGGAAAGTTCTTATAATAGTGAGCCCCACCACACCCCCAACACTGTAGGGGTGGTTTCTGATTTTATCCTTGCTCAGTTTTGCTAGAATCCTTTGTGGTTTTTTCTTCCGTAGGACAACGAGTTCTTTGATGGTTTCTTCCGAACTGTTTTCTCACTGAATTCCTTGCAGAATTCTTAAAATTACTAGTCCTATTATTTTTTAAATTTGAACTTCTTTTCTGCCCTTTTCTTGGCTGCCAATTCTTGCTCAGTTCTCCTTTTTCCTTGGATTGTTGGTAACACTTTCTCGCTTTTCGAATTGCTTCGTCCATGATCCTTGGATTCACGAACTCAATGTGTTCTTTCATGTGGGTTGGAAAACTACTTAATAATTGCTAAACCTTAGCCTGTTCATCCCTTAGAGATAAGGAATTTATCTTAGTAGGGAAGTGAACTTGGTTATGTACTCATCCATCGTCATTTGATCCAATTTAAAATCATGGAATTCTCTAAAATGTTTGTCATAGAAACAATTTGTTAGATACTTTACCTTGAAGTATTGCTGAAATGTATCCCATGTCACGTCTTGATCTTCTATGTTGCGGACATTTTTGACTTCCTCGCGCCACATGGTGGAATTCTCTCTCAACCGACATATGGCTAGTCTAGCTTTAATATTTCTGATGTACTCATAAACTTCAAAGTACTTGTTCATATTAAATAACCATTCTTAAACCACCTTCTCCACTTCTCCATCAAAAGTAGGTGGTTTTATTTTTTGGAACTCACCTTGTAGTTCCACTTTTTTTTTCTTAATTTAATTTTGTTCTCACACATTACCAGACTCAACCTCATTATAGTTTCTATTTTTTTTACTACGATGTGAATGCCTTTTTTCCACTCTGTCATTAGTTTGGTATTTATCTTGTTGTTCATTTTCTTCCTGCATATCTCTATTAGGACTTGGTTGTAACACTCCTTGATTCTATTTATCAGAAAGGCTCTTTAGTATCATTTCCTATTCTTGCATCACGTGTTCATTGTCACTCCTAACCCGAACCATTTCTTCATGTAGCTTCTGCACAATTCTTATCAGAATACTAGTTTGGTGTTTTCTTTCTTCCAACAATCTACTGGTTTGCTGGGGTTGATCCACACTCAGTTGAATCCACATTTCCGGATTCATTTCTGGTTAGGATTGGGGTGTAGGTTCCCCTGGGTTCTGGGGCATTTGTTATGTCAATCCCCTCATCATTTTCTCTATATTATTTATTTTGTGTGCATCATTTACACACAATAGTTTATCATGTTAGGACCCATTAGGTCCCAGTGTATGAACACTGCTCTGATACCACTTCTAAGATTCACCATAACTCAACCATAAAAAAAAAAAAATACTTTTACATTCTTTATACCTAGCTATAAGTACACATATATTTACTAACCTTAATAATCTGGTTCACCATGGGGTTATACATAAACCCTCTTTTAAGCATGGCTAAATATAAGCATTAATTCATACAGAATTCCATGCATTAATATTCAAACATACCTATAAATTTTTCACATACCTGTGATCCTAAAATATACCTATATTTGGCACTTGTAAATGTAATGATATGATGGTTTAGCTTTGCATGTGATTTTATATATATTACATTGCATCTTATCATAAGGGACATCATTCCGTGAATTATTTAACCCCGAAGGGACTTGCAAGATTACAGAATCATGTCATTATAATGTTTTCAATGCTCAAATTATTCGTCATATGATTTCATTAAGGTTAGGATAGGGCTGTTGTACCCCTCCACATGAAAATTTGGGATATTGATTGATACCTGATATGTCGTCTTCTATTGGACCTCAGGGATAGAGATCCATGGTCTAGATCTACCGATACCCGGTTAGGGTAATGACCCAGCCTAACCTTAACTTCTTTTCTCCATTCACTCAGCTCTGACAATGCTGCACCTTTGCACCCTACTGCCTTCGTCCACGTTCGACCAACGACATCTACTGCTTAGCTTAGCCACCATGGACCCTCACCAGGTATGTGGAACTATTAGTACAATCTTGGAAGTTTGAATATTATGGCTTCATAGTTCTCAGTTATCAGTTTTTACGATATTTTTCCAGGTTTAACATCTTGCAAGAATTGACAACTCTCAGGAACTCGTCTCCATGACTAAATATCCTACCTTGAGTTGTGGTTGAGTCTTGGGCTATTATCGCCTTTACTCAATGACATTGGTTTATCTAACTCCAGACAATAAGCCCTACAATAACCCATTTCTGATATTGCTACTCTCTAACGTAGTGTTCTTATCGAAAAGCCCTATCTTCTAAGTCTAATATCTACTATATCTCTGTGTAGTGATTTGTATTTTATCTTGTGAAATCATTCCTACTCAGGTAACCTACTCTTGTTTTTGTATTGCACTTGCCCGTGACATTCATTCCATAGTTATGAGGGTGTAGATTTTTTGATGCTCGTGTTTTGGTTTTGTGCAGGTATTTACATAAACTGATGGAAAGGGTTTCATATTGCATTGTATTTTTAAGTGTGCGCTTCATTTTCAGTAACCCTACTGCCGTCCTTAACAGGTACCAGCTACACTATTTTGTCTTAGGCTTATAACATAGGCCTCCAGGCTCAACTCTATGGTGCCACATTGCATTATAAGTTCAAGATTTAGTTTTCTCAGTTCGATGCATTTGTTTTTCTTTTGATTTCCCTTCATTTGAGGGCAAAACCCCACACTAAGTTAATTGTATGTGTTATTAAGGGTTCTCATTGTAGTTTTAATGGCCCTTTTGGATTGATGGTGGAGCACCCAACTCGGCCCACGAGGGTTTTCTCCTTTGTGTGTATGTGTGTGTATTTCTTTATCATGGATAGTTACTTGTCTCCAAAATTATTCAGTGTTATTGCCTTGTTTTTCTTCAAATTTTTGGTTCCTCTAAATGAAAACTGCCACAATCTCTATTTTTCTCTAGAGGTTTATATATATATATATATATATATATATATATATATATATAATTTTCTTTGTCTTAACTTTCTAGACTCTCGCATTTGAACTTAATGGTTGTTCGAATAGATTTATTATCTATCTTTCGAGCAACATATATTGGTCCTTTATTTTTTTGTTTCCTGCAATGGAATTTATAGTTCAAAGGTTTTCTGTGTGGAATATGTTTGCATGTAATTACATTGGTTCTATGGGTTTCTTCTTCACACACCTTTTCTAGTAGTTTGCATGCGGGTATTACATTTCAATATTAATTTTATCCTTCCATTCCAGAAATTAAATATATATTTATCTGATATAAAGGAGATATTTCCGTTATTGTTTACAATTATTTTGATTGTAGCATTTTATAAGTTATGGAAAGTAGCTTCCATCTCTCTTTCAAGAACAGAATTTGGTTTTACCTCTTTCATTAGGTAATTAGAGAGATGTCGATACCATCTAGATTTTTTGTCTGTGTATATCATACTTACGGAGAAATGACTAGTTCTGGGGTTTAGGGTTTCGTCTTTGGACCCTAAACTAATAGTTTCTTCCATTTTGTATTTTCAAATATATATTTCTATATTTATTTAGTCTAATTCTATGGTTACAGGTTACATAGTATTTTTCTTTGAAAGTCAGGCTATAACTACAACATATATATAGTTTTTTCACAAAACTCAAATACATTAAATAGCTCCACAGTAAAGCTTAGAATATAATACAAGAAAGATAGATATAGTTTATCCTTGACATGCACAACATAAAATTATTCGTTCCATATTTTCAAGAAACAATACCTGTATTGAAATAATTCGGTCTAAAAAATTTCTTGCATTACATAAGTTTGTCTAACATATCTGCATTAAATGATTTTGTTTACTTATCTCACTTAAGACTTTGCTAATGATGTAATCCCAACCATGAGAGAGGTGATTAAATCCTCATCTCCCCCCGTGCTCCACACCTGAGATGATTAGGTTGACATAAATTCTGGAAGAGACCTCGAAACCCCAAGTTCAGTACTCTTCTTTTCTAGGATTTAGGAACGCTAAGCATTTCCACTGCTCACTACCAGCTTAGGAAATCATCACTCTCTTCATTCCTTAGTCACATAACATAACCCCTTTTCCTCACTAGGATGTAAGTTTATCCCTAGAGGAAAGGTAACTGTCTGAACTATTTTCTGTTCAACCACTTCTTAGTTCTTGGAATACTTTTATCATCAATATTTTAACCTTTTATGGAACCGCTATTCCATAATTAAATTTTATTTCAACAAAAACACAATTCATTTATGTTCATCATATAATCCTTTTCTCAAAAGAAAATAAATGATTTAGTCTCTTTAAAAATAAATAACATAACAACTAGTTAGCATTTAAACTAGCTGTCACACCAGTGTTAGATGGATCTAATCTGCTTATATTTGAGGGCAACAATGTAACATTTTTAGATTATAATTATGATGCATATGTTTGTGATAAAATTCAAAATTCACATTATGTTTTCTTTTCTTCTCGTGACCATATCATTCTCTTATTTATTTTGGTCTGTGTTGCATTCATTGAATAGTTTATACTTTTGTGTTTGGATACTTTGAGTGTTTTGTGTGTTTATGTGTTTGGATTTGGATGGTAATGTTTGTGAATGTTACAATTATGTGTTATATTTTTATATTGGTATGAAATTATTTATAAATAATTAGTTGGTGATTAAGAAGAGATACAATATTGTCAATAGTTTGCACGAGGATTGATGTTGGACATCTATTTCATTTAATGTTAGGTATCAAAAATTTTGACAACTAATTAATTCTAGGTAGTGTTCCTCCAAATATTACAAAATATATCTTGAAGGGTAGTTTGAATAATTTACTATGTCAAGATTAGTCTTGAAATTATTTGTTTCTTTGTTTATGCCTTGAAGAATTCATTTCCTTCAAGAATATTTTGATGATTTTTTTTTATCTACAGTGTATTTTGCGAAGTCAAGAAATAATGTGTTTTTAATTTTGTTTTAATGAGTGACTAGATTTATAAAATCTTTACATTATTTGTTTCTCCAAACAATTATCACATCTCCTTCAAGAGTATTTTGATTTTTTTTTTTATATTTATAAATATACAATTTCCTCTTATACTTATTTTGAATACATTGTTGCATGTAATTACTCCATTAATAATTTTGAACATATGTAATTTTCTATTAGTAATTAATTGGTGATGAAAAAGGTAGACGATATTCTCAAAGTTTAATTTCCACTTTGCAGGAGGATTGATTATACACGTCTTTTTCATTTTAATTATACATGTCGCAAATTTTGATAATTAGTTATTTCTTAATAGTGACCCTCTATGTATTACTAAATATATCTTGGAAAGTATACATTTTAATAATATACAGCCTCAAAATTAACAACATCTAATGTAAGTAATCAAAATAGGATTAGAAACCAACATCTACACTGAAATCAATGCATATAATGCAAGAAATCAAATGAGATTAGAAATCAATGCATCTAGTGCAAGCATTGAAATATGATTAGAAATATAAATCTATGCTAAAATCCATGCATATAGTGAAAGAAATCAAATAGGATTAGAAATCCACATCTACACTGAAATCCATTCATCTAGTGCAAGCAGTGAAATAGGATTAGAAATACACATCTACACTGAAATCCATGCATCTAGTGCAAGCAATCAAATATAATTAGAAACCAACATCTACATTGAAATAATTTTATCTATAGAAAGTAATCAAATAGGATTATAAATAATCATCTACACTAAAATCAATGCATCTAGTACAATAAATATATTCACTGTCTCTCCCATCCATCAAATCTTGAAAAACATTTTTTATAATTTATATTGTCAAGATTAACAACATTTAATCCATCTAAGGAAAGAAATATAATAGTATTAGAAAACAACATCTACACTAAAATCAATGAGAATAATGTGTTACATGACAAATGACCTACTCATCATCTCAGAGGAGAAGGAAACATGGAAGGAAGAAAATGACCGAGACAGAGACCCGTTTTTCCAAGGTAACGAACCCTTGAGATAGCCAGGTCGAGTTATAATGCATCCTAGCCATTCAAAGGGAGATTTAGTACCTAGGTTAACGCTTTGTCTTGCCTAAGGGGTAGTGTTACCTATGTTTTCACCAAGAAAGGGACAAATCCTGCAGAAACTCACATTTCCTGCTTTTTCTCAAAAGGACTCAGTACAAAAGCTGCAACCTACTTTGTATGCCCCTTATGGGATGTTTCTAAACACAACTGAGCATCTATAGATGGAAAAGGCAAGGAAAGACAAGGAAACATCATTTTTTTTCCCCATTCAAACTAATTGAGAAGTTTGGCAAGGTTTGTCCTCCCCAGTTCCTATAAATTGGAGGCTTGGGCTCTTCGTCAAAGGTCGAAGGTTTGATCATGTGTAGAGAAGGGCTTTATTGTTGAACGTGAGGCTTAAGGATTGGCAAGGTTCATTGAGAACTCTTAGTGCAAATATCATTACACTCAGAGATAGAGGAGAGAGAGAGAGGAGTTAGAAGACTGATGAGGCTTGGTTCAACCAACATTTGTAATATTCCTTCTCATATATTAATAGAACTGTATCTGTTTTTTCCATTTGATGTTTTAGTGTCACATTTATTGTTTATTTTTCTATGAAGAATGATATAAATGGCTGAGATTTTCATAGTTTAATGTTGATTATATGCTTGTTTAATTTCTAGTAAGTGATAACATTGTGAAGATTACCAGTGTTCTTTGTTTGTTTGTAGGATCTAGACTTGGATCCGGTGAGTAAGGACTTTAGCCACGCCGCTTAATGCTCTCCAATAGATCTGTTGTGTACAAAGAGGTAATCCTTCAATATCTCACTTCCTCGATTATGCATTAGTATAAACACGTGTGTGATATATTTGTAGCTAATATTACTATCTGCCTCGGGCACCAGGAAGCCTCGAGAGGGATTTACATCAACTACCACCCATGAATTTTACCCCTAAGAAGAATTGGTGACCATATTGGAGAGGTAATCCTTATTTCCCAGATTTTTTGTTTCTGAGCCTTTGGTTATTTGCCTCTGTCATTTCCCACTCTACTCACATCCCCTTCTGATAAGCTCATATGCTCTGTGACCATTTCAGTAGCTCACAATGTCCAGAACAGAATCCGCCTAGCCATTTTTACAACTTTTCCTTGAGTAACGCACCCCCTGTGTGTGTTCTAGTGCATTATAATGATGTTGATGCCTATGGACAGTGCATTAGTCCTGTTATTAACGCTCTGTTGCCTTTGCTAGCCTTCGTTACCTAGTATTAAAAAATTTGTTGTTACACCTCTACTATTATTTTCCTTGATTGTGTAGTTGTTGGCTGCCAGATTAGCTTCTGTATTTTGGATCCCTGTGCTTGGTTGCCTGCTTGCATTTTATTTTTCTTTGTTTAAAAGTTAGTGTTGGTCACATTTATGTTTTGAAAAGGAATTTTTTTTTTTTAGTTTTTCTAAACACAGCTCATTTCATTATGAATTTTTGGTTAAAAAGTTGTTAGTGAGGATATAGAGATTTTTGAATATTTTTTAGGCTAAACTACGTTATTTGGATGTTTTTTGCTACACGAGTGTTTGAAAAATTTCTCCCTGTAGAATAATTTCTTCATCTAATTGAATATTAAAACCATTTTCTTCATGGTTTGAGTGAGAGTCCCATTACATTTCATACGTCCATTCCCCCTCGGAAGACTAATAAGCAAGTACACTAAAAATAAAGTGCTAATAAATTCAATCATATAACTATTTTTCTAAGCTCACACCAACAATAGTTCAGGCTAGGATCTTGGGATAAGAGAAGTAAGAAAACTACCCAAGATCACAAAGCTTCAAACTAGAGTCATTAAAGAGTGAAAATCATGTTGCACACGTACTGTTGGGACCGTTCCACTTGTACTGGAGTTAAGCACGAGACAACACTAGGGTGCATGAGAAGGTAGCCCGCCTTCGAGTGCATAATAGTGGGAATTCTATATATTTGGGTTCCCCTCAGGGATGTCTAAACTAGATCAGGGATCTAGGTGTTCTGGCCATATAGCATGTTGTCTACGATCGAGACCCCCATGATAGTGTCTATGATTTAAGGTATCTTTAGTTGCCATACTTTTAGGGACGTACACAAGGTGACCGGGGCGGGCTACCCAGGTACCCAACAGAGACAGACCTACTTTGTCTTTGGTATTTGGGAGGGTACTCACCTCCATGAGAGTGCTTAATCCAACAACTGAGGTTCAGGCGAAGCTCAAGAGTACCTGTCACAGTAAATTTGACTAGCTCTCTTTGTATGCTATTGTGCTGCTGAGTTTCATCTCCAGCAAACACTAGTACTCAGATAGGGCCTTACCCCTTCTTGCTGCTTGATTGATTGATTTTAGAGGTTATTTTATTTTTTAGGTGTGTGGTTACTATCATTGGGACTTCATAATACATCACAATAAAATTTGGTCAAATTAACAAGTCATCATGGTGTCCCTCGACCCTTGTTGTCTCTCTAAGAAGTAGCAAGGTCTCCCTCCATTGACACTTGGAGAGGAGTTGAGTCTCGGTGACCCAGTGCCTTCCTTGAAAGAGCAGTCTCCAATGTTGACCACTGATTTTCACATTGATCCCTACCAGACGGAGTTTCTCGAGGATCCTTTCACTAAGGGAGTCATACCTTATTACAATCCTCCTCTCACTGGCCCATTCGGGCCATTGTTAGTGTAGGTAACACCAGTGCCAGTCATGTCTTCGGCTGCACCTACATCCATTTCACAACCAGTGACCATTGGGTTGGTGTAGTTGGTGGCTAACTCGGTTCCACCACCATATTCCACGCCAGTTGTTAGTTTTACGCAATTGATTGGAAACCCTAGTAACTAGCCCATGCCTAGTCTTAGCAATTCGGTCACCACAACTGCAAGAGGACCTGCGAACCCTTTGGGATCTTCTCCTATAGTGACTACACCTGGACCCATGGTTTCCGCTCCCACTAGTGGGGCAACTTTGGTTCCTCTTAGCAACCCTTTAGGTTGCAAGCCATTGTTGAGTTCAAACCCCTTGGCTCTTATGCCAAGGGGCAGTGTCACAATACCTATATGTCAGGGGGCACTTTGGTACCCCTACACTCAGTAGGACTGTCAATTGTTAACACCATTCCTCTAAGTGGTCAAATTTCAGGTGTAAGGTCTATGCCAATGGTCAACTATGTGAATAGTAGTATGCCACAAGCTAACTCTATCACGTCCATATGGGCGACCCTTCCCCAAAACCAATTGGGGCAAGGGGGCGACTACTACATTGGGGACAACCAACAATTTCCCCCCATTACAACATCCCCTATGAACATCAACCATACATCCCTACACCTCCACTCACTGGAAAATTTTATCAACAAAGTACTACTTATCCCATTGGTAACACATTGATGGGAGGACCCTACATTTGAAATGGTCAGCGAACACCTCCTTGGCTAGACTCGAGGGCAACCACGCAATTGCCATTTTTGGTAGCATTAGACATTCCCGACCTCTACAAATTGACCAATGATCCTATCAACCACAACCCGCTCTGGCCTCCAGTACCGCACAAGATTCCGTCTAACATCCCTATGTTTGAAGGGAAAAAAGGGGAGGATCTGGCTATGCACATCACCACCTTTCATATATGTTCTGATTCTAACTCCATGGTGGTCGATAGTACCTGGCTCAGAATTTTCCCCCACACTTTCACAAACAACGCTGCCAAATGGTACATTGATTTAGTACGTGCCGCATTCAATGCTTTTGGTGCCTTCGCAACAGAATTTCTTAAGAACGTCCAATTACCTATCTGATACAAAACTAGAATTGAACTCTTAAACTCGCTATGCCAAGGCACTGCCAACCATATCTCTAATCACATTTATGAATGGAGACGTAGGCAAAGGTTAGTCAAAGCACCAATCTCAGAACATCTATTATTGGACTAGCTTTGTAAGTCACTCTTGCCACCCCTTGATAAAGACATTTTCTTGTCTGGTGCGGTCATGGATGACCAATCCATCTATCGTGAACAACATCTAGATCTCATATATTTTCAATCTGGTACAATGTATGAGTTATTCCCCCATGCCGCTGGCAACCTGAATTCTCCCACTACTCAGTTACTTGGAGCGCACTCTGATGGCCTCATTGGTGCAACTTCTGGTGTATCTATAAAACAACTCAGCGAGCAAGCTTCCCAGCCATCTTTGGCTCCCACCTCCCCTACCCAATCAGATGCTCTTCCCACCATTGAGGTACACTCTGTGCAGTCTACACAAAAACCTAGCGGAAAGAACATGAAGAATAAGAAAAATATCGTTCCTTCTGAAGATCAACCCAATACTTAGAATAATCCCAATCAAAGAAATGCTGCTAAGAATGACAAAGGAAAGGAGAAAATGATGAGATTCCCTTGCAAAATTTGTTTGGAGGACCACTTGACATATAAATTTCCTCGGCTTAAGGAATGCACATATTTTACTATGCAAAAGGACTCTGGAAGGACACTTTTTGTCCTTCACAATCACTTCCTTAATCCATAGCAACAACAACAATGCATGCTTGCAAACCCGCTACAACCCCCAAAAGGGCAACGGTGGTACTCATCCTTCTGGTGAAGGATCGTTTGTCATTTATGGCATGGAGACTATTGAACTCCAAAACCAAGCTAAAATTTATGGAAATCCAATCATTGAGGCTCAAGAACTTGGTTCAAGTTCGAATCCATTGTCGCCTAATGATTTGCATATCGAAAGGCATGTTGTTGACCCTGTCATTCATCCACCCAAAGGGAGCCTTCGACGCATGACTCATAACACCTCTGCATGTGCTGCCCAAAACTACAACATTGTAGAATACTTGACGCAAGAACCATCAGCTATGTCTGCACTCAAAGTTTTATAAACCTATCCAGCACAAAGGAAAGCCCTGCTTTCGGCCATTGGTGGAATTAACCCCTAGGATTCTATGCTAGCCATCTTCAACATGGAAAAATGCAAACCTCGCCTTTCACACTAGCTTTATTTTTAGGTTCAAGTTGTGTCGAAAATGAGACCAATCCATCATACTATCATAGATGAAGGTGCTTTGACCTTCGTAACATCAACTGTGTGTTGGCTCACTTTGGGTTCTCCCACTTTGTCTCCGCCATTGAATTCCCTGAAAGCTTTCGATGATCACACTTTCCTCCAAAAAGGATACCTTGCTAGCTACCCCATTACACTTAGTGGGAAAATAATAACTATGGACATAGAATTCATAGATCGTCATCTTGACTATAATCTTTTGTTGGGTTGCAGTTGGTCTTAAGTGATGACTAGCATTGTCTCTTCGGTTTTCCGACTCATCCTTTTTCCATTGGATGGGAATATATTTACAGTGGACCAAATATCCTTTTTCACCCCTGATTATTCTGCACTACCTAGCAGCACTTTACCCTTATTAGGACGTGTTCCTGACTCTTACGTTAGCATCGGTACAAGTGTTCTGAAGGCATCTTCCCTGAAGGATAAATTTGTATGCATGGAGGTCATCAATATGCTAGCCCAGTTGAAACGGGTTCTGTGCACTGTGACATATTCCATGAGAGTTGCCCATGTGTCGTTGAAGGTGGTGGCGTCGGGGCACCTGTACAATCTACAAAGCATGTCAGCTACTAATTTATATACTTTTCTCAGGCTCGCCACTAGATATTCCTGGTCTTTCTTGACCTTAAACTTCTCAGGCTCCTCCCACCATTGCCTTATAGTGTCAACTACAGGAACTGCATGAGAAATGGCCCAATATTCTGTGAATTATTCTTCTCCCTCAGGAAAAGAGTAATAAACATGGGCATCTGAGCCTTTGAGCGTTGCGAAAGCCTTGCCTTTGCTGTCTCTGATCATGAACTTCTTGGGATTTGTTCTCTGTATAATCTAATCTATCACCTCTGGGCACGGGAATATCGCTGGGTGAGCACCTGCGAGATGTAGCTTGGACATTTTAACCTGTAAGTATACCTCCTGATCTGGGAGGTCTTCGGGGAATTCCATTTTGGCGAACTCTTGTTACACTTGGTACCAACGCATGTTGTCCCCTTTGGCAAATGTGCAAAGGGTATCTCTGTATATCGGGGGTGGGGACGTTGGCATGTCCATCTCCACATCTTCCACTGCCAAGTGCTTGTCTTTCTTCCAGGACACTGGAGGTCACATGTCGCTGGAATCTGAGAGGAAAGGTATACACTCCAAGTCTGCTTCAAATTCACTTGTCATATTCATGAAATATTCCAAGGATAAGAAAGATGCCATGATGATATAAGACCAATTATAGTTTATCAATTATTTCAACTGGGAAATGGGCAAAGCTGAGTAAATGGCCTACTGGATCGCGGGGTCGCAGGTTGTAAGAAAATGGCCAAGGTGCAACCTTGCGACCTTACGACTAGGTCGCAGGGTCGCGGGGTTGCAGATTTCGGGAAAACAATGAAGATGCGACCTTGCGACCTTGCGACTAGGTCGCTGGGTCGCGAGGTCGCAAATTTCGGGAAAATAGCGGAAATGCGACCTTGCAACTTTGCGACTGGGTCGCTGGGTCGCTAAGTCACAAATTGCAGAAAAATGGAAGAGATGTGACCTTGTGACCTTGCAACTAGGTCGCAAGGTTGCAGAGTCGCAAGTTGCGAGAAACAAAGAGAATGCGACCTTGCGACCTGGCGACTAGGTCGCGGGGTCGCAAGTCGTGCTAGGGCTTGCTGGGGTTTTGGGCGCGCGTGGTGTGGAGTTGTTTTTCCCTTTAACTGGAAAAATACAAGGCTAAATGGGTCCAGACAAAGTCAAGGGATATTTTTTGGAGTAGGGTACAGGCCATGAGAAGCTAGATAAGGAACTGTGATGAGTTGGGAAAGTGTGGTGAAAACTAGGATCAGAAGGAAACCCTAAGCAAGAAATGAAAACAATGGCTGAGGTAAATGACAGTTTAAAGGCTGAGGAATGTAGGGATTTTTCAAGAATAATCAAAAGGGAAACAACAGGAGGAAAAATAGCAACTTACCTAGGAAAATCATGCTCCAGTCGACCTGTTAGAGCCGTTTTTTCTATCCGCTGCATATGCAAAATGCAACCTAGCGACCTCCAATATATAAAAAGGTTGCACTTGCGGGCCATTAATTAGGTCGCAAGGTTGCATGTTGAGGTGGTTCGAGGGGAATGCGACCTCGCGACCTTGCGACCTAGCGACCTTAGGGTCATGGGGTCGCAAGGTTGCGGGGTCACAGTTTTCCACAAATTTAGGATTTGTGACTCAGCGACTTAGTCTTCTTGACTTTTTACTTAACTTTTCTTTGTGCTCAAGGGGCTCCAAAAAAATTTTAAAGTGGGGGTTTTTTGGAGGGTGTTGTAGAGGCTACAACAAATGGTGATTCATTGGAGGAACTCAGAGTCTTTGTCGATGGTTAGCCTTGGAGGGGGGAGGGAGGGGCCTTCGCTAGCTGTTCCTTTTAACTTAAGGTCAACACTGCCTAGCTTTTTTGCACCTTGCGAGGTTGCTTGGCCTGCTGGCTTGTTCGGGTGCTGGTTAACTAAATTTCATTTCTTCAGGTCTCTGGACCGAAAGGGTTGGAGAACTCCAGGCGGCTATAGGGTGCAGTACGATTATTTTTTCCTCATCGTGTTGCTCTGCTGCCAGCGAACCTCTTGGTCCTGGCAGAGTCACTGCCTAGGAATCGTGAACGTTGCTCCGCTGCTAGCAAGCCTGGTCAGTACCTCGGCGGAGTCGTTACATCACCTCTCTAGGCAAGAAGCCTTTCTCAATCCTTTACCCTTTATTAGTGTGCTATTGCACTTATTTTGAATGTGCCTGAGGCACTTATCTAGATGTGCTCGTGGTACTTATTTGAGATGGAAAATTTTTTTCCTAGGAGGATGAGGGATCCCGACTTATTTTACTTGCAGAGAGGTTTCTCTTGGTCTGGTATGAGGACTTTGGTTTTTCCCGGATGCCCTGACGTAACATGGAGTACCTCTGTTCCCTTCCGATCTAGTTACCACTTCATCGCACTTTCTTTTGCAGACACCCTCTCAAACTTGCTAGGTGGGTTCCCCGCTTGATGGCTTGAGCTAGATCATGTGCTGCCTTTAGGTGCCGGTAATAAGCAAGATTTTACCACCTTCATGTTTATCAGGAAAAGGCCTTCCATCAGCATAGAACCTGTTGCAGTGTGCCAATTGCGTGGCTCTGACAAGTCCTTCCGTTTTTATAATTTTTTTTTTTTGACAAAAAAGGAACGGAAACAAAAACTATGGTACAAGGATAAGATAGCCCTCTAAGGGATACTAAGTGAAGTAATGTTTGAGGTCATGCCTATTTACCGGGAGGACCTCAACTCTTCCCTCAAGAGTTTACAATCTAAACGTGTGGGAACCTAATTTCTCTTTAACTTGGAATGGACCTGTCCACAGTGCTTGGAACTTGGAATGTTTTCCCTTTTCTTCGTGAGCTTTATCCCACTTCAGGACCAGGTCTCCTACCTCAAAGTTTTTATTCCCTATGTATTTTCTATCAAACCATCTCTTGATTCGGCTTTGGTGGATAGCGAACTTTTCCCAGGTTTTTTTTTCTTTCTTCCTCCAACTTCAGTAGGGTGTCGATCCGAGTCTGCAAGGTGGGGCATGGGGTACCATGACATTCTTGGGACAACTGAAGGGCAGGGAGAGATAAATGGGGAGGAAGAACAACTTCTTTTCCATACACGAGAAAATACAAAGAGGTGTTTAAGGAGGATTTTGGCGTGACACGGTCGGCCCAAAGAGCACTGTGAAGGGCGTTGTGCCAGTTGCGCTAGTGGGAAAGTAGGGTCTTCTTAATGATGCGGATAAGATTTTTATTGGTTGACTCAGCTAACCCATTTCCTTGGGGGTAATAATTTGCAGAATGTTTAAGAACAATACCATTTTTCAGAGTAAAATCGTATAATTTAAAGATGAAAAGGAAGTTGCATTATCAAAAACCAAGGAAGCTGGAATGCCAAACCTGGTGATGATGGAATGAGTGATGAATTCTATTACCTCTTTATCATTGATTTGGCGTAAAGGTGCTGCTTCGACCCACCTGGTGAAATAATCAGTAGCAGTAAGAATATACTGGTGCTGCTTGGAGGAGTGAGGTATGATTTAACCAATGACGTCAAAACCCCACTGTTGAAAAGGTTCTTCCACCGCTACTGATAGTAAAGGGGTAGCTGGCCGCGCTTCCCGGTTTGCAAATTTCTGGCACTGAGTGCACTTATGGACATATGCATGAGAATCTCTGAAAAGGGTTTGCTAATAGTATCCTGCGCACATTATCTTATGGGTGGTGGTATCTCCTGCAAAATAACCTCCATCTGGTCCATTGTGCAGCTTGGTCAAGATTTTCTGCGCTTCATCATGTTCCAAATAGCGTAGCAGGACTCCATCGTAATGTTTCTTGAAAATCTTACCTTGGATCAGCTGGTAAGATGCAGCTTTGAGTCTTATCACGTGTTTCTGCCGGGCAGTGAGAGCAGGGTCCAAGATGCCCTAAGCTAAGTATCCTGAAATGTCAGAGTACCAAGAAGGGTTTCTCTAGTGAGGTACGTGGTCACTCTGGTACATGTCTATTTCCTGTTCCCAACACTCTTCTTCAACTCCATGTGAACTTGCGGCCTTCGCAGCCATTTGGAAAAATCCTCCTCCTTTAACGGTGTGTTTTGGTTTAAACTCTAAATCATACTCTTACCGGAACGGCACCCAGTTGCCTCGCCTCTCGCCTAGCTCTTGCTGCACAAATAGTGAGTGGACAGCTTGGTGGGGAACGAAAACTGTGACATGGTTTTTCAAGATGTAGGGCCTAAAATGCTTGACTGCTTTGTAAACCGCATAGGCTTGCTTTTCGATTTCAGGGTAGTTCAATTCAGCTCCTTGTAAACTAGTACTCATGAAGGAAATAGGCCATTCATCATTGTTGTTGTCTTTCTGCATGAGGACAGCTGCAAGTGATGAATCTGAGCCGAACGTATACAAGATAAAGCTTCTGCTAAAATCTGGGCTTTGGAGGGATGGCGCTTCAGCTATAGCCTGCTTGATTTTTTCGAAGGCCTCCTTCTCTGGCAGATTCCATTTGAACACCGCATTATTTTTTATCATCCCCTGCAAAGGCTTGACTATTTGGGTGAAATCCGATATGAATTTACGGACAAAATTGATTTTCCCCAGGAAATATTGCATTGCTTTCTTACTGCTCAGGGGGGGAATTTGGGCAATGGCTTTCGTTCACTCTGGATCTACAACAGTGCCTTACTTAGTTATAATGTGGCCCAGTAAATTTCCTTTCGCCATAGTGAAAACACTCTTCTTCGGGTTAAGTGAAATCCCGTACTTCCTACACCTCTCGAAGATTTGCTTGAGGTGGCGTAAATGATCACCCCATTGTTTTGAAAACACGATGACGTCGTCCAAATAAACTACCACGCTCTGCCCTATCAAACCATGGAAAGCTATATCCATGGCCCGTTGGAAAGTTTCCCCCGCGTTTATCAACCCAAAAGGCATGCGTCTAAAAGCGAACATTCCCCATTTGGTCCGAAAGGTAGTTTTTAATTTGTCCGGCTCAGCTACCAGCACCTGGTTGTAACCAGAGAACCCATCCAATAAGGATAACATCTTGAATCTAGACAAAGCTTGCAATATTTGTTCCATAGGTGGCACCAGGTAATTATCTTTATTTGAGGCCCGATTCAAATTCCGGAAATCCACACATAAGCGGATCTTGCCAAACTTCTTCCGTACCGAGACCAAATTTGATACCCATGTGGAGTGACGAACTTTGAAGATGATGCGTGCATCCAAAATCTTCTTAGGTTCTTTCAGAATCATCGGTTCCAAAGTAGGATGCACTTTTCTGAGCTTCTGTTGGAACGGCTTCACGCCTTCCTTCATGGGTATCACGTGTTGAATAATCCGAGTATTGTACATGCGTAAATCATCATACGTCCAAGCAAATACGTCTCGATACTTCCAAAATATTTAGGTGAAGGCTTGCGTCTCTTCATCAGTACAGTCTTTTCCAAGGTTAATGAACTTCGGGTTCTCATCCGATCCCAAGTTCACTTGCCGATGTGCCAAGATGGAACTTTATACTTTGGTATTTGGGGGGCCGCGGAATTGGCTTTGTAGATCGAAGAGCTTTTCAAGTGACACTATCCCCTTGGGCATGGGGTTCTCCTTGCATTTGTCATGCTCTTCCTGCAAATCTTGGTCGTGATCCACCTCATCAATTGCCGCGTCTTTGAATACTTCAGTGTTGAGCATAAATTCCAATATCTGTTGATCATCATCAAAAACGTGTAAATTCGTAATATTATCTGGCATGGAGGGTCTATATATAACTTCAATAGAAAAGCCATCCCTCAGAGGGGTAAATCTAGCAGCAGCATTAGCCAGAGTATCAGCTGCTGCATTGTGCATTCTAAGAACAGATTTGATTCCAAATGCATCAAAATCAGAAATAAGACGCCATACCTCTTGTTGATAAGCTTTTAAATGCGGAGACAAATAATGAATAGTATTGCGTGCCTTCCGAGTAATGATCTCGGAGTCTCCAATGACTTGTAAGAACCTTACCTTTAAATCCAATGCCTTCTTGAGTCCGAGGATTAGAGCTTCATATTCAACAGTATTGTTGGTGCACTAGAACTCAAGACGACACGAAATCAAGAATTTGTTCTTTTGAGGGTCTAGCAAGATGCAGCCCACGCGAGCTCCGTCATGGGTATTGGAACTGTCATAGTACACGGTCCAAACGTCATTTTCTCGCTCCTTTGGGGTTGTAGGTTGGGGCAAGACTTCAACCTGGTGTGAGACGGGAGTGGCTTGGTCTTCCGCGACGAGTGTTAGTTCAGACTAGATCTCGGGGTTGTTAGGATTTTACAACAGAAATAATAAACATTTACTGATAGAATATTACACATAAAGAACCCAACAACAAATCATAAACATAAACACAATGTTTAACCGGGAAAACCCCATATCCAGGGAAAAACCCAACCAATGAAATTTCATTAAACATTGGTCAAAATCCTGACCAATCCGGCCAAGTGAGCCTTCACCACTCACCTCCAGGCCTACCTTACAATGAAGTATTCTTAGCCTTTTATAGGCTCCATTACATGCAATACCATGGGTCAAAACCATGGGTGCACAAAACCATGTGCCCCAAAACCACTATTGTTTACCGTAGTCAACATTGACTCTACCCCGAGTCATGTTTACCTAACAATTCCCCCTTTAAACTTGACATGGGGATTATTGACTAAATCCAGCCAAACCTACTAAGTGAGACAACCCCGCTCACTCTAGCTCTTCCCCCCTCAAATTTTTACCCAGGGTAATTGTAAACTTGACATCCCCCCTATCACCTAGGTCTAACCCAGACTTTACCAGTGATTACCCATGGGTACGCATGCCATACCAGGTCTTACAACAGTATGCCCATTTACATGTAATAAATTAGCTCCATTACAATAATATTTTATTTTTTGATTGTTTCTATTCTTTGTATAACCATTCTCTACATTCATGATGTCCTCTCCAAAAGAGGACATCCTATTTGAATCTTCCCACCAATAAAAGAAATTAATTTTTCATGAGCGTTTCCACCACCTCTTTGCATTTCTGCCCTATGATCTCTTAACTCATGCTCTTCCATTATTAATTCTTCTTCAGTCCACTTCGCCATTTCGGTTCACATTCCATCGATTTTTTCTTCTACATATGAGTACATTATCCTGCACCCTCATCCAAATCGATATTCTTGCCACATCCAAGAATTTGTTGTTGAACCATGATTTCATTTTTGGATACAAGCGAATTTCACGACCTTGCTCAGTCTACGTGGCCACCGATCTAACCTGTGTGGAATATGACTTCATTCTATAGTCCTCTCTACTGTGCATCACCCAATTGTCCAGGCTTGGATTCCATATCTACATCTGGAAGAAACATTCCAGAGCTTTGCCACGATAACCATTATGTAGAAGTCCATCAATCATCGAAATTCATGTGACCACATCTCGTTGGCACATTTTCTCAAAAACTTGGTTTTCATCCTCCACAGAACAAGTCTATCGCAACTTTGTTCTATGCACATAAAATTCGAGGCTCAGACATCGTAGTTCAAAGGATTTGCTGGAACCACGCGGTTGCATCATCTTGTGAAAATTCCTCTTTGGACGGCCTTGTCAGAGTGGAGTTTCAGCACCAATTTTTTGTACATTGAACGGAATTCATCGCATGAGGAAATGAGCTCGATGCCCAAGGTACTTCCGCTGCATCCATTGATGTGGAAATTATGGCTCCAAAAATTATAAAATTACAGGAGGATCATGTTGAAGATTGGCCTCTTTTTCCATGTCGAAGGTTTTCTTCCATCAGTGTTCTTGATTTCCTTGGGAGTTAACGACGTCCAACCCTTCTCCATGGCCTCCTTGAGAACCCCATACAGAAACACCTCCTGCGAATCGTTTTCATCCAACGGAAGCTTCCCCCACTCACAGGAAAGGCACCATCCGATGGACGCCAGACAACTAGCGGTGACAAAATTCTTTGAATCCACACCCTAGCTAGCCGAACGCCTCTCCCACTCGAAGCATTCCCTCCGCGGAACGGTGATGGATAGCACCGGACATAAAACATGGTGCTACCGCTACCGCCACCTCATGGATGATTCTCCGATGCTTCATATGGCCTTCCAATTTGACAACATCAGCCTTTTTCAAAGAAATACCATGATCCTTTTAAATCCGCAGGTGTAGTTTGTGAACAACACTAAATCGTGACAAATCTACAAATAGAAAGTCACCCCTTTTTAGTGAACTCAATTCTACGCTTTTCAAACACCACTAGCGACCCTTTTCAACATCAGATCTGACAGGATACACCTCCTTCACACGTAGAACTAGATCTTCAAACATCAAATTTATCTGAATCCAAAGCCACCTCCAGAATTTGCCTCCAGAATGCTTAATCTATTTCGTATGGCCATGACCGTGAAACCTTTTCTAGGATCGGTTTCCAGAATCTACGCTAATCTCTCTTTGCATCAGGCCAATACGAACCCTTAGCTTTAGAAGCATCTCTCTAAAACCAAACATGGATCTGATACCAGTTGTTAGGATTTTATGGTAGAAATATTAAACATTTATTGAGAGAATATTACACATAAAGAACCCAACAACAAATCATAAACATAAACACAATGTTTAACCAGGAAAACCCCAAATCTAGGGAAAAACCCAACCAGTGAAATTTCATTAAACATTGGTCAAAACCCTGATCAATCTGGCCAAGTGAGCCTTCACCGCTCACCTCCAGGCCCACCTTACAATGAAGTAATCTCAGCCTTTTATAGGCTCCATTACATGCAATACCATGGGTCAAAACCATGGGTGCACAAAACCATGTGCCCCAAAACCACTACTGTTTACCCTAGTCAACATTGACTCTACCCCAAGTCATGTTTACCTAACAGGGGTCTACTAAAGACTGAGGAGGATGATAACATCTAAAAATGGCTTCCAAGAAGCACATGCCAAGCTCCTCCTGGGCAAAACTGATGGATTCGTTAGTAGCATCCAAATCAGTCATAGTATATTTCATATATAGCTCACTTTCAAGTCTGATTTGGTTATTCCGGCCCTTGTATGGAAGCCACAGGTGGGACCAGTCGGTGGAAAAATATCCTTGCAGCTTGCTGGACCAGTCTCTACTAAGTAATAGGTTGTAGGGTTCTAGAATGTCAACAACCACAATGTCAATACATTGGTGGACTCTAGAATTGGACAAGAGGTGGATGATGAGGTTATTCAGCTCTCCTACAGCTGGCACATACGATCTATCAAGTTGAATGATCCTCGTGTCAGTTTTCTCCGAGCAGATGTTCAGCTTCTTACAAACAGATAGGGGCATGACATTTGTGGATGCGCCGGAGTCAACTAGACAGTTATGGATGTTGAAGTTAAAAATCTCAAAAGATAACAGGAAGGGAGATGTAGATCCCCTGGAGTTTGCATTAATGGGGTTCAGAATAGACTGAACACTCGGAATGGCTTTTGCGGACGTATTGCTCACATAATTAGTAGTTTAGGTATTAGTGAAGGCTTTAAGAATGAGTTCTCATTGGTTCGTGATGTGGGCAAGCTCGTAGAGGGAGATGTTAGCTTTGGTTTTCTTCATGTCCTCTACAATGTTATAAGTGGTATCAGATTGAGGACAGAGCTTGGTAGTGGTTTTGGGGGACCCCACTAGGAGCTTGCTCTTTTGATTTACTCGGGTGTTGTTATTGGTGGGCTTCTCAGGGGCAGCTTGTTGTTCATTCCCCAGGGGGAGGATTTTCATTAAGAAAGCCATTTTCTTCTCCTCAAAGGATGGTTCGGGGACCGGTCCTTTGCTCCTAAGGCTGTAGTTTCTTACGGATTGGGCCTTAGGATTGTCTGCCATGTTGATACCAGTGACGATAAGATTGTTGTCCCCGCGGATAATATCAAATGCAAGAACCGAGGACCCTGGTTCTTCATCTGGGGGCAAATCCTCATCGTGGTCGGAATCATCATCTTCCCCCGCATCCCTGGGGTTTGATTGTCTAGAAGCTTATTTACCACTGCCGTCATGCTGCCAATCCACTGTGGGCATGTTTTTTCAGAGTGGGCAGCCTGGTGGAAAGAACAGAAGTTATCTTTTCCTATTTCTTCCACGTTGAGAACAGTGTTCGGGTTAGACAGAGGTTGGCTGGTGTTGGGGTTGCTCTTTCTGAAAAAGGGCTTAGGTGCCTTGGTGCTAGTCGTGGTTTCTATACCCTTCCTCTTCAGGTCGGAGACTTCATTTGTCAATAGCTTGAGGGTATTTTCTATACTCTTGAAGTCGAAAGCATCCTTTTCCTTATCCGTGGTTTTGTTTGTGGAGGACTGACCCTTTTTTGTGATTTGTTTGTGGTCATCTCTCCCCTTGTGATCGATGGCTCCTATAGAAAGCATGTCTCTTTCCACAG